>PVIA01018522.1:0-12539 GCA_004024845.1 Tonatia bakeri | reverse complement strand
TTTTTTTTCCATTTATAGAGCACAGGTAGAGTAGATTTAGCACAATTGTTAAGGACCCTAGGGTTATCAAAATAGTCAGTGAGCATTGGCTTCAACTTAAAGTCAGAGCTGCATTAGTCCCTGACAAAAGAGTCAGCCTGTCCTTTGAAGCTTTGAAGCCAGGCATTGACTTCTCTCTAGCTATGAAAGTCCTAGATGAAAGCTCAGTAGAAGGATGTTTCATCCAAATTAAAAATCTATTGTTTGGTGTAGCCACCTTCATTAGTTATCTGAGTTAGATCTTCTGGATAACTTGCCGCAGCTTCATTGGCACTTGATGCTTCACTCGCACTTTTGTGTTATGGAGAAAGCTTCTTTCCTTAAACATCATGTACCAACCTGTGAGCAGCTTCCTCATCTCTCAGCTTTCACAGAACTGAAGAGAGTTAGGGTCTGCTCTCTGAATTAGGCTTTTGCTTAAAGGGATGTTGTGGCTGGTTTGATCTTCTATCCAGACCACTAAAACTTTCTCCATGTCAGCAGTAAGGCTGTTTCACTTTCTTATTGTTCATCGGAGTAGCACTTCTAGTTTCCTTCAAGAACTTTTTCTTTGTATTCACAACTTGACTAATTGGAGCAAGAGGCTTAGCTTTCAGCCTATCTCAGCTTTTGACATGCCTTCCTCACTAAGCTTAATCATTGATAGTTCAAGATATACAGCAAAAGATGTGCAGCTTGTCCTTTCACTTAAATATTTAGAGGCCACTGTAAGATTAGTAAGTGGCTTAATTTCAATATTGTTGTGTCTCAGGGATTAGGAAGGGCTGATGAGAGGGAAAGAGATGGGGGAACTGCTGGTTGGTGGAACAGTCAGAACACACACATTTATTGATTAAACTCTTCATATTTTATGGGTATAGTTTATGGTGCCCCAAATCAATTGCAATAGTAACATCAGAGACCACTGATCACAGATCACTATAACAAATATAATAATAATGAAAATTTTGAAATACTGTGAGAATTACCAAAATGCAATGAAGACATGAAGTGAGCAAAAGCTGTTGGGACCCTGGTGCCTACAGACTTGCTCAAGGCAGGGTTGCCAGAAACCTTAAATTGTGAGAAACACAGTATCTGTGAAGCACAGTAAAACTATGCCTATATCAATCATTCACACTCAGCTGAGGGATGAGAAAAATGACTTCAGCAAATAAAATGCACGGGATGTTTGTGTTTCCTAAGTGTTTCCCATACTTTATCTGTTTGGTGATATCCCCATTTGAAGGGATTTTTATCTCTGTGTTATAGATGGAGCAAAGTCTCAGAGAGGTAAGGTGACTAGGGTACAGCTGGGACTAGAATCCAGATCTGGCTTCTACCGTCACTAGAAGTTCAGAAACCAAACCCCCAGCTGTGGGATTGACAGGGGTGCTGCCCACCAGTGCTTCCCACACCCCTTATTTCACTGGGTACAGGGGCATGATGCTGAATGTGCACATCAGAGTCACCGGGGAACTTTAACCAGAGCATCACTGATGCTCTGGTGGGCGCCACACCATGCTAACTCAGGATCTCCTGGAGAGAGGTTATACAACTCCCCAGAGGACTGCAGTGTGAAGCCAGGGCAGGAAGATGCTGGGGTGGTGGGAAACCTCAGGCTTGGTCTCAGAACACCTAGTTTCACTGCTCACCCACCCCAGGTCTGCTGGGAGCTGTACTGAGGCTGACAGAAGCTGGCTGCAGTGGATGTTTGGCAAAGTCTAGCTGTTGGAGGATTGTTTGATGTTGTTCTCACAGCCGTCACCACCACCAGCCCTGAAGGTCCCAGATGCTCCTCTTCCCAACCCTCCCTCTGTAAACCTTCTTCAGTGTTTTTCTGGTGGGAAATAAATAATATCCTCACCTCACTGCTAAACTATCCAAACATATATAAAATTAACAAGGGGCTGGCAGTCTGGTTCACCCTTCCTAGGAGGGAAAAAAGCCACATTTCAGAAAAGAGGCAGACCTGATGCACACTAAGCCCTTTACTCTGCTAATTATTTCTATCTTCAGAGGTGTCTCCAGTCAGAGCTTTTTGAGAGCGATGAAGAAATGACAAGTGGAGAAGTCAGTTACCTCTGAAGGTTTTTGAATCATTGTGTGCATAGCAAGAGGGTAGGAAGAAAGGATAGTGATATGATTTGAGATACTCTTGGAAGGTACCCCTAAAAACATCTCTCCAACACACAATAACCTTAAAATCTCTTTTACAAATCTCCACACAAACCTGCTGTGGGTTTTAAAATTACACCATTAGAGATTCACTTGTTTGGTTCTTCCAGAGTTCCCAGCTGAACTACAAAAATTTCTGAAAGGGGTTACACCTTATACCTTGATATCTAAAAACACTGTCAGATAATTTTCCTGGTTTGTGGCTCTCTTGGAGTAAGGCTTTGAAGAATGGTGCCACAAGAGGCAGTCTGGAGAACAGGGACAAGAACAGGGGGCTAAGAAAGGAAAGTGGGCAGGCTCCTAATCACGATAAGTCCTTACATGTATCCAGTACTTCATAGTTGACTAAGAAAGATGCACTTTCAAATACATGACCTCATTCAGTCCACACCACAACATATGAAATATGCAGAAAGGAATCTCTGTTCCCACTTCACAGATGAGAAAACAGAGACTGAGAACAGTGAAATGATTTGTCCATGGGACAAGGACTAGTAAATGGTGGAGTTGGAGTATAGACTCAGATCTAGGCATGCTAGCTGCCTTCTTAGTGTCTATATTACTGGAAATATATTATGCCTACCTTTTAAAAACTACATTTCTCAGCTCCCTTGCAGTCAGGTGTGACTGATTAGATATAAGATGAAGTATTGTTCAGAGCTTCTGAGAATCCCCTCCCCTTTGCCCTCTTGCCCTTCGGCTTTCCATAGTTCCTGATGTGTAGAAAAGAGATGTGATGGCTAGAGCTCCAGCAGCTATTTTGCACTATGAGGTGATTTTCAGGACAGAAACTATGCTGAGGATGGCAGAGCACAAAGATAAGTGAGTCCCCTGGTGGTCATGCTGCACAGAAAACTAGACCTAAACTCTCTTCTACTGTATTTCTTTTACATGACAGACGTATACCCTTGAGTGTAAGTCATATTAGGTTTTCATCCTAACTGCCACTCTAGACTTTTGCTCCTAGCTTCATTTTTCTCTGTGATACCTCTGACAACATGGCCACTTCATGATGTCTCACCCGATGAGACATAAAACCCAGAAATCCTCATTTCTGCTGGCTGGTTCCAGGGAGCTATTTCTGAGTGGGATCCAAGGTTCTCACTGGCACCCCTGTGCCCTTTCACTCCAACATTGCTGAGCCTTAACAATGTGAGGGAAGACACTAAAGCTGAAAGAGAAATCTTATCTCACTCCTAGTGACTTACTCCATTCTTCCCAGAAAGAGAAATAACAGTTAGTGCTCTCAGTCCAAGTTTTCAGCTTTAACAAAACCTCCGTGGGGTGTTATTGAGATGCGCCTCCCAGCATGGCACATGGATATTGGAGACCACATGTCTAGCCTGTTTTGTAGATCCTTACAATACAAAATTGATTCGATTTATCTGAGACTAGTTTTACCATCCATGAAATGGGCATAATATTTGCCCTGTCCATCCCTACTTGTGGATGTCAGGTTTTAACAATCAAACAGTATGAAAGAAATTTAGAAATATTTAGAAAAGTAAAATCCAAGGCAGGCTGATTTTGATTTTGGCTCCAACTAAGGAATTGCTGAGGAGTTTTCCTCCCCACCAATCTACCCCAAGTTCCTCCTTTATACCTTTTCTTCCTCTGCCTGGGGGGGGGCTCAATTGACCCTTTCAGTAGAAACTGGGATGTCTGGGGAAACAGCTGAATCAAAGAATCTTCCTGAAGAGGTGGCGGGTCCTGGATCTGCCATGCCCTCTCCCTTTAAGCACACCTGTCCCTAGCAGTTTCTCCCCCTACCCACAAGATCCCAAGTTCACTAGTAAATTTCCCTCCACCCCATGGTAAAGGCAGCTATGTGTTCATGGGGAGGGAGCAAATCTTCACTGAAGTGCTGATTGATGGGGTGGGAACTGAATCTGCTTTCTTGTCCTTTCCTAAGATGGGAGGCAGAGTAAGAGTAACAGATGCTTCCTACCAGCCCCGAAAAGCTCAGTAGGGCAGTTCAGGCTCCCCAGCATAGGGGGTATGGCTGAGGACCATGGAAGAATATAGTGGGGAAAGGGAGACCTGCATATGCAGTGGGGGAGACTGCTCTCTCCCCCATCTGGAAGGTTTCTCTTTTAATCCCTCACTTTCCCTACACGGAGAGAGTGGCAGCCCAATAAGCACCATGAAGGCCAGGCCACATCCTGACTAATTCCACACTGTGCTTTAGAAGCATGCTTGCTGTTCCCCTGGCCCTCCTGGGGACTGTTCCAACATCACGCCTGGTGACAGATGTTCTTGGAGACAAGTGTTTGTGAAAGTCACTTGGACTGATAATAACATGCAGAGCACTTAATTTTCCATGTCACACCAGGGAGGAAGCAGAGCTGAGATGGGCTGCTGCTTTTTGGGGGGGTAAGTAGGGGGAACCCCTTCTTTCTGACTCCATTCTGGCCACCCTTTCTCTTCCCCTTATTGTCCCCTCCTCCCTCTGACAGTGTCCCCATTAATGTAGGCCCCTTCCTGCAAGGGCAGGTTCTAGGGCTTAGAAATGGGAGAATCTACCCTCCCTAGTCATATGGGAAACAGGACCCACCTGTGGACTGTCTGTGTTCAGCATAACCCAGGACCTGCCTGCAGGGCTCAGCAGTGTGTGCTCAGGGAAGGCAAATGTCTTGGAAAGTTGGCAAGAACCATTAGATAATTAGAGAGCTAATATCTGGTAAAAGAGCAAGACACTATTTCATAGCCAAATTCAAATCCTGAGTTATCCATGATTTGGGATTATCCAGGCTGCCGCTCTCCCTTCCTGGCATGTAGAATAGAACCTGATGCTTTCAGACACGGCTCACAGCTCCCCAGGCTTCTGTGGGACCTTGGCATGAGTTAGTGGTGACCTGTCAGTGACTTGTGTCAAGGTCTGGTTGGACAATCTAAGCCATTGCCAAAGTCCCTGTCTGTGTCTTCAGGGCCTGGGACTCAAAACCTTATGAGACAAGGCTCCCTAACCATGAGAGGCAAGATGCTTTAGTGGCCCCAGCTTGTAAAAGCAGGTGGATTTAGCAACTGTGGTAATCATATTGTCTGGGTCCTGGGATTGTAAAAGTCTTAAATGGAGTCATAGACTATCAGGGCTGGACTCGTTTGTCATACATTAAATTCAGGCTGCCTACTTGGTAGCCCTGGCACAGAATTAGCCGGGTTCTGCCTGAACCTTTCTGGCCCAGGCAGCTAATGACTTAGTGGCAGCTCTTACTTATTCTGCTGTTAGGCAGCTCTGATGTTCATTTCCATTCTGTTCAGTTCACCAAATGTTGACTTGGTAGCTGTTGTGGGCCAGGACTTACAAGGAGCTGCAGGGTCCAGAGCTGAGTACACAAGAATAGCACATGCTAGAGAGGGAGAAAGATATGAAGCCAAATCATTCCCCAGCCAGAGAGAGCTATGAGAGGGGCATGGAGAGCTGTTGCAATTGGAATTTTTTCTTGTATTGGGCCGATGCCTACTCGCTCTCTTGTGTGTGTGTATGTGTGTGCTTTCTTTTCTTCTACTCATGGAAGTTTTTTTGAACAAGTTAAGGGTGCTGTGATTTCTTTTCTAAGTCCTGTCGTCTCCAAGATAACCTTTGCCCATCACACATAAGCTTCCAGAATCACATTCTCATTGCTTGATCACTGCATCATCTGTATTAAACATATGACATCTCTGTTCTGACCAGTGTGAATGATTCAATGATTAAAATTGTAACCTCCCATATGTGACCTGAGCACTTTGCTTCTGTTAACACAGCTGACAGCTATAGGAGTTTTTTAGCAGTTCCATCACTTTGTGGCCATGATGTCTTTGAAATCAACTAAAACTCTGAGCCTATGCCACACAAAGTTCCAGTAGAGCCAGATTTTCCTCACCTTGAACTCAGCAATTGAGTCCTTGAGCCAAAAGGAACACACTTTTCTGTGTTGTTATCTGCATCAATACACTGCACAATACAGTGACGGAGGCAGGTACAGAGGCACGAGGCAGAGGCGTTCCTGCATGTTCACATCAATTTATTAATCACTCTGATTCTTGGCCAGTTATAAGTGCACTCTATCAGTTTTCATTTCTCCGTTTTGTTCCAAACACAGTGTGAGATTTTGTCAAATGCCCTATACAGTCGTGATGGGCTATTTATGGCAGTGAGTCTCAGCCATTGGAAACTCCTAGGATGTTTTCCAAGTGTACTTATTGCCCCAGAGATTCCAGTTCACTTTCCCATGGAGACTCATGGGGATGGGGCTTAGTGCAGAATCACAGTGCCAGGAGGGATGTCACTGAGGAGTGTTGCCCTCCTGAATGACAAGGAGGCAGATTAAAAGATTGGGAACCACTGGCCACTGTGTCCCCTAAAGACAGCTCAATAACTTGGCAAGATTTGCTTCCTGTGAATACAGGTCCGGTCCTGGTAATCAGCATTCTTTCCCAGGGCTTACAGCCATCTGTTGAAAAATTCTTTCTAGAATTTGGAATGCCCATGTCCAGCCCAGAATCCTATGGTTTTCTGAGTTTGTTCTTTGCAAAGTAGAGTATCTTCCCATCTCCCATCTTAGGCACTTCCCTTTCTGCCCATGCTGTCTCTAGGTCACTGCCTGGGCTTGGGCACCTCACCTAGCATTCCTTTAGACCTAGAAGTGACGCCTGCATCCTGGGGACCAGTCTGGCAGTGTGATACATCTCTGCTGAGCTACAGTTCCCTCTCCATAGCATTGGTTTTGTCCTTCCCAGGTTGCCTGGATTTGAATTCTGTCTGTGCTACTAAGCCTCCTGCCCCACCCCACTGTGTAACACCTCAGGCAAGTTTCTTATATAAAATGTGGTAGAAGCACAGTCTGGCCTCCTGGGGTTTTATGAAAACTAAAGGAGTTATGCATAAAGTCTTTAGAAGAGTTCCCAGTGCAAGAAAGCTCTCAGTGTAGATTTGTACCTTTAAGCAGGTCCTTCCATAATAGTGTCTTTCTATTATAGTATTGATAGACGCGGAAGGAACTTAACTCTTGTGTGTATGCATCAGTTAGTCTAAGGCGAAATTGGTTTGGCTATACGTCGTTATTGCTCAAAGTCACAGAGCCTCTGGATGACGGTAAGTGAGGACCGACTACACTGTTGCTATTGTTCTTGCTGGGGAGGGTGGAGGCATATTGGAAATTGCTTGACCTTGCCTGCTGACTTTGTCTAGTCTCCTGCAACCCGTTCTCAGACAGCAGACCTTTGTCATTTTTCTCTTCTTGCTCTCAAAATGGATCAAAAGCCCTTGTTGGCTGCCTTTAGCTCTCTCTGTACAGTTTGTGCTCCTCTTTAATATCCATCTTTGGATACAAGTCTTCCCTCCCTCCCTCCCTCCCTCCCTCCCTTCCTTCCTTCCTTCCTTCCTTCCTTCCTTCCTTCCTTCCACTTTCCTGTCAAAGTTGGAGCATATCAGAGAGCCATTGGTGTATTTTCCTCCTTATGGGAACAATTTGTTCCTAAAAATGCACACTTTCTTTCTCTGAGTCTCCTGTTTCTCTGGAGCCAGAGTCACAGGCAGGGCAGCAGGGCCATGGTGGCTGAGTCTGAAGCCAGGAGGTCTGGGCTCTTCCAGTCCTGACTCTGGCTGTGTGACCTCAGAGAGTTGTTTCCTTCTCTCAGCCTCTATACTTCTTGGAGCATGTCTTGGAGTATGTCCAGGAGAATTAAACGAGATATTGCCTGTGGAGCTGCCTGTCACACACACATAGGTGGGCAGTAGTGTTGGCTAGTGATTGCTACAAATGCAGCACTTTGACCTTTTGCTCTAAAATGTGGGAAATGTGCTTACTTAATGCCCGAACCGTGTATCTAACCTTCCTCTTCCATTTCATTCCGCAGGCTGGCACACAAGATAATGGTCTTACTCTCAGCACTCCCATACTACTACCGCTACCAAAGATAAAATAACTTGTGTTTCTTGAACACTTCCTACATGCCCGTGCTATTTGGGGAGATTTCTGTGCCGTATCTCTATTAATCCTCACGGCGCTTTAAGAGCAACTCAGCATCTTTTTTTTTTAATTCCAAGACCTCTGATACTTCCATTTTATTTATATTTATAAACCCAGTATCCCCAGAACCTTGACTGACTCAGGGCTACAGCTCCAACCCCTCCGATGACCCTCCCAGAGTTCCAGGGACCCCTGGGAGGCTGCCATTTTGGCAACCTCAGTATGCTGCCCCCTTGATGCCAATGTCCCCCCATCCCAGACTTCAGTTCCTTCCTCCTGGGCCTGTGCAAGCCTCAGAGCTGGTAGCCTTTCCCCTTCACACTTTTTATCAAAGTCAAGACCATATAATAAATTCACAAGTGAAAAAAATATACATATTTTTAAAAGGTCAATCTCATAAGTTATCAAAGAAATGCAAATTAAAATAAGTTCCATTTTTCACCTATAAAATTGTCAAAGATGCAAGCAATTATATATTTATATATATTCAATAATTGGCAAAGGTGTGGTCAGAGTGGGTGCTGTCACCTGCCTCTGGTGAGAGGGTAAATAAATATTCATGTATAATATATGAAGGTTATACTCTGCTTATTAAACCAGTAATTCAATTCCTAGGAAAATATGCTAAGAAAATCATTGAAGCTGCACAAATAAATTTATGTATGAAGATATTCATCACAGCATTACTTTTAATATTAAAAAATGGTGAAGAACCTAAATGTCCAACAATAGAAGATTGGTTAAATAAATTATGGTACAGCCAAGTGAAAAATATGTTAACACTACAGGAACTAAGCAAGCTATAACATTGAGTGGAGAAATTAAGATACAAAACTACACAGTAGAATGATCATAAATATTGTTTTGAGTTGAAATAAAATGGAAAGACTAAAGGCCTCTGATTAATTTTGAGTAGCAGCATTACCCGTAATTTTTATTTCCCTCTATATCATTTCTCTCTATTTCCCAAATTTGCTACAAAGACTATTACTTTTATAAATAAAAATATGCACATGTATATTTATGTTTAATTATATCTCTGTGTCTATGTATCTCTCTGTACACAGGTACACGTGCATATGTTTAAGTTCCAGGGCTTTCCCTCCGTCCTGAGGAGTGAGGCTGCTCCCCAGACGAACCAGGTGCAGGAAGTTCCGCATCAGCACATGCCAGCTGAGGGAACTTCCCCGGCCTCTCTCCCACGTCTTCCCATCCGAGACTCATCGACTCTGGAGGTCAGAGCTGGAAGAAACTTCAACAGTAGACCAAGGGTTCTTGACCCCTCTTGACCTACGGATGCTCTGGCTGTAGGTGAAGTCTACAGGATCCCTTCCCAGAATAATCATTTTACATGCATAAAAGGAAACACAGGATTTCAAAAGAAACTGCATTCCTTGAACAGTAAGATTCTAGGCCACGTTCCTTGTATTTCACAAAAACTGAGGCTACCTGAGAAGGAAAGTCATGTGGGCTCAGACCTTGGGGGCCCCTGGCCTACGTCTGTCACTCTGTGAGCCCCTCCCTCCAGCTGAAGGAGTTAAGCAATTTTGCTGCAGCTTTTCTGTCTTAAACCTCCCTTCCTACCATGCCTAGAAAATGGCCCCTGGATTCTCACAGCAAATTCACAAGGTCAACATCAATGCCTCTACTTCCAGCTGAGGAGACTGACACCCATAGGTCAGTACAGGTGGACAGGATGACCCCACCTCTAATGTCCCAGGAGTTCATAGCTAACTGAAGCTCTAGCTCATTGAAGCTCATTCAGGACTTCAGTGGAACAAACTGGGAAAGAGAGCCTTTTCTCCTGCTAGGGCTGCTTAGGGTAGAGGCTACCAGGGGATGGAGTCAACCTAGAAGCAAATGGAACTTAGGGAAGGTAAGAAGCTCTGAGAATGCAGGACGTTTGTGGGGCTTTTGATGTAGCTGAGCCTGAAGCGGGTCTTCAAGTTTTCAGTTACACAAGCAAACATGTTACCTCTTCCTTTGTTTGTTTGTATTTTTTAAGCCAGTGTGACTTGGGTTCAATTACCTACAACCAAGTGTCCAGACTAAGTTATGTATGGATTAGCCATATTTTCCAGATGAGGAAAACTGAGGCAGCCCAGGAGAATTACATAACTAGCAAGTGGCCAAGCCATGATCTGAATTCTACTCTTTCTCACCTCAAAGCCTTAATCACGACTGCATCTGAGTCCACATGAAGGCCAGATTCACTCCTCCTTGGAGGAGTCAGACCCTTTGGCCAAGAGGTCCACTCATTGTTTGTGCATACCCTCTAGCTGTGGCTCAAAACAGGAAGTTCTGCGGCTCAAACCACCTACTGGAGCCACACCCCTGGGGGCTTGGTCCTCCTAGGTACAAATCTTCTCAGGTTGCCCATGTGGGTTCTTCTCTTCTTAAACATGTAGATGTTCTTTCTATCTCCTCTTACCTGCACAAACGGTGTGGCTTGTCCCAGGATCCCTACAGGCACCTTTGGGGAACAGGGCCTTAGGTGGCAAGAGCTCAAATCCCTCTCCCCACCTCTGCTTACCCTGCCAGACCCCCCCTGCCTTTGCACAACCCGGCTCACCTGTAAATCAGTACCTCGTCGTCAGAGCAGTTGTACTGCAGCTGGTACATCTTCACCCGGGGTGCTGACTTGCTGACCGACCACTTCACCAGGGCCGAGGTAGTGGTCACATCAGACACAAGGACAGCCCGTTCTGGGGGGCTTTTGGGAGGCTCCCCACCCTCGCTGCCTCCCCCTCCACGGCTGGTCTTACTGGAGCCAGTGATGTCTGAGAGGCGGGACTTGGGGGGCGCTGTGCGGCTGGTGCTATTGCTGAGGTGTGGCAACTGGACAATGGAGACCTCCACAGTGGCCGTGGCCTCCCCAGCGGCATTGGCAGCAATGCAGGTGAAGGCACCACTGTCCTGAGACGTGGTGATGAGGATGTCCAGGGTGCCATTGCTGTACACAGCAGTCCTTGAAGAGTTCCCCACCAGGCGGTCATCTGGGGCCACCCAGTGGATGAGGGGGCTGGGGTCCCCAATGGCCTTGCACTTGAGTGTAGCTGCCTGGCCTTCTAGAACCAGCAGCTTGTGTGTGTGCTGGGTGATGAGAGGCGGCTCACACACAAACTCCTCCTCACGCACATGCCAGAAGTAACGGCCCTTAAGGCCCCCTGGGGAGCCACAGGTCTCCAGGTCATCATCCCGCTCAAGCCGCCGCAGCCAGAGAAGCTCACAGTTGCAGTGCAGTGGGTTCCCCCCAAAACTAAAGGACAAGGGTGGAGCAAAGGGCGTGGCAGTTAGAGCAGAGGCCTGAGAGCGGGCAAAGATGGGATCTGGGGGCAGCTTCTGCAGCCGGTTGGAGGTGAGGTCCAGGCGGGCCAGTTTCTGCAGGTCAGCAAAAGTGCCCTCAGCAATGTGGTCCAACAGGTTGTGGTCCAGGCTCAGCTGGTGCAGGTTGACCATGCGTCGCACAGAGCCCCAGGGAAGGCCATGCAGGTTGTTGTAGGAGAGGTCCAAATCCTCCAATGTCAGCAGGAAATCTTCAAAGGCATCGTCGGCGATGCCACCCAGCTGGTTGTTATTCACGATGAGATGCTGCAGATTGACCAGGCCACGCAGTGTGTCCTCCCCGAGGCTAGGGAGCCGGTTGCTGTCTAGGTGCAGGGAGCGGAGGCTCTCAAGGTCCAGGAAGGAGAAGGGCTGGATGTGGCTGATGGTGTTCCTGGACAGGGTCAGGTCCACCAGCCCTGTCATGTTGGCGAAGTCCTGGCGGCTGATGTGGATGATGAAGTTGCCGCCCAGACGCAGCTCCACCGTCCTCCGGTCAATGTCAGGGGGTACAAAGAGCAGCCCCTTGGACGGGCACAAGGTCCCCAGCGACTCAGACAGATTCTGGCAGACGCAGTACTTGGGGCAGGCGTCAACCACGGCAAACGCCATGCCAAATGCCAACAGGCCACCAAGCAGGGTCTCCATGGTCTGGTCACTCAGGCTGTGGTGCCTGGAAGAGAGGGATACAAGGTCAGGGTCAGGAGGGGACTTCCTAATGCCCCTGTCCAGAGCTTCCTCCCTCACACTAACAGATGCCTTGGGGAGCAGCCATGAATGTCATCTGCTCATTGCGAAGCACAATCTCTTCTGCCAATCACTGTAACACAGGTCTGCTTTTTCTTTTTTCCTTAGCTCTTACCACTTTCTAACAGACTATTTAATTTACTTATTAATTATTTTTATGGAATGTCTTCTCTCTCCCCACTAGAATGTTGGCTCTAGGAGGGCAGGCCCCTTTGCCTGTTTTGATAATTGCTCTATCCCAAGCATCTAGCACAGTGCCTGAAACACAGTAGGTGCTCATTACATATATGATGGATGGATGGATGGATGGATGGATGG
>PVIA01018521.1:0-12566 GCA_004024845.1 Tonatia bakeri | reverse complement strand
AGGTGCCTTCCTGCCCTGCACTCCCTAGAAGTCTCATTATGTCAGTAAAAAACTTTTTGTATGCGTGTGCGCACGCATTGTCTATGTACATCGATCTTGGCATCTGACAAATTCTGGGTAGGGAGGCCATCCTGCTTTTACAAAAAAGATGAGGCCAGGCAGAAATTACATGAATAATCAATGGACCTACCTATCATGTCGTTTTAGGTACTTACAGAAAGGAGACGACTAGTTTCCACACAGAAATACACAAGATTTGACAATAGCTGGGAGAAATCACATGAATTTAGAAATGATAACTTTTAATCTCTCTCCTTATGCAAGAACATTTAGGATGTTCTCAGGCAGAAATAGAAAACTGTTGCCATTAAAAGATGGGAGGTCATCCCAGCTCTCCAAGCCCACTGGTGTGCCACTGCGCTTGGCAGCCCCTCCACTCACGCTTAGCGTCCTGGAAGCCAGGCACGGGACTAGAGCTGGGTGTAAGAAAATGAGCAGCACACACTTCTGGCCTTGAGAGGTTTCTCAGGGAGCACATCTCTGAAACGCCTTAGGAGCTTTCAGCACTTATTCGGCATGAATACATCAAGCCTCTGTTTTCTTAAAAGACTATTATTTGATTTTTTTCAATTATTTTATATGTAGGCATGGAAGACTGTTCAGTGAATATCTACTCGCACATCCACTTTCTGCTAGTGGTGTAGAAGTTTTGCTACGGCTAGTGGAACGGACATTACCTCAGATGGGGATTTGAACCTGCTTGCATGCAGTTTGGCTTGCCTCCTGCACTCCTGCTGTTTCACAAAAGAAGAATATGCCCTAGGTTGCCACTACTCACTCAGCCTGAGTCCCAGAAAGTGACACCTGCCCTAAACCCCAGTCACAGTTGCAGCCAACCCCAGTGCATGCACAGCTTGAAAGAAGCCAGCCCAGCTCAGTTGAAGCACAGTTGACCTTCACACCTATGCAGATAAATGCTTGTCATTGAAAGCTACTAGGTTTTAGCACAATTTGCTACACAGCATTATTGCAGCAATAACTGATGAATACATATGCTAAATTTCTAGTCAAGTTTACTTTGGAAGATCATACCATTTTGGAGGCTTAAAATGACTGGAATGGAGTCTCCAATACAGAAAAAACAGGGTTCAGGGAAGAGGATATATGAATCCGAGGAAAAGTAACATATTTATATAATTCAATACTAAAAAAAAAAAAAGATCTCAGAACAGTTACTGAGTCTATGTCCTAGGGCAATGATGTAAAATACATACAAAGGGCAGTATGTTCGTGGTTATGTCTCTGACTTTTACCTGGATTCCCCAGGTAAGCATTCAGGGCCAGGCACCATCTGATGAACAAGTTACAACAGAGAAAACAGTGATTCAGTCAACTTCTAGCTGTCAACGCTTGGATAACTTGTCTTTGCACTTTGCTTCTTCTTTCACACTTATATTCTGTTCTGTTAAAATAGAGATGCTAAGGAGTCTAGGACTCTAGAACACAAGCTCCCTGAAACTTGTATTCCCTTTTCTACATACGTAGATTTATGTATATAGTAAAGGACATGATTGTCTAACCACTACACTTTAAACTAATACAAAAGAGTATTGAATATAGACTGTACTTGAAAAAAATATTTTAAATGTAAAATAAACCCCCCCCCCAAAACAAAACCTTTTTTAAGGCCAAGAAAAGCCTACAGAGGCACACAACGTATCAGAAAAGAATCTAGTCTACCCGATGCATGCCACTAGGTGGCAGACACAATACTTCATATTGAAACCTAAAACTTGCTCCCCAGTGGCACAGTAACACCTGAAGGAGTTGGCAGGTGGGGAGAGACCTGGGTGCACCAAAGCTACGAAATGAACACTTTTATTTGATGTGAAGGATGGACCAGTATGGATGTGGTAGCTAGATGAGAAAAATTAGAACAAGTAAGAGATATTTACAAGCCACATTTCCAAAGTTAAAAGTGACCCAGTAGACTTCCAGTTGTTACAGGTTCACATGTTTTAGTTCTCTCCTAACTCTGCATACCAATGAAGCCTAAAATATGAAGCAAGAAAGTTTAAAGTCATAGGCGAGTACCAAAATAGAATGATACCCTAGAGAAGCAGAAGTGGAACGAAGCAGCCAAGTGGTGCTTTGGCACTGAAGCTCTGGACCTGTGGCTGTGCCCCAGTTCCAGAGGCAGGCAGCACTGCCTGGAGTTAGGTTACTGCAGAGTAACAGGGGCTGGAAGGGCCCCCGTGGGGCAGGAAACCAGGGCTAGGCTGGTTTCCATACAGGGCTGCTTAGGGAAAGGGACCGAGGTGGGGCTCCCAGATGGTAAAGGGAAGCTAGAAGTGGCGGTCAACTACTACCTATGGGCTTGAACAGGAGGATATAGACAGGGACTCCAAACCCTGTCCATCCCTATATCTCCATGACTACATCTGCAACATCCTTATCACCACCTGGGGCTAAGAACCCAAAACAACACTGTAAAACCACTTCGATCTGCGGCTTTTGCAGGGACCAGGTGAGACTCCTGCACAACAGACAAGTACAAAGGAGAAGAGAAGACTTATTTTTAAAAGCATCCTACATACCATGAGCCTCCAATCCAAATCTCTTTATGAAGAAACCAAGATGCCAAGACAGACAACAAAAACAAATGCAACATGAAATCACAAAAAATCAAATCTTAAATATTAAACTGAAATATTTTAGTAATGTTTAGAATAATTACAAAGACAGAATAACAACCATTACAACTAATAATGACAAGAACAGCATACTGTGAAAGCAAAATAGAACAACAGTGGATGAATTTAGAAATATTAGAAATGTAAAATACAGTCATTGAAATGAAAATCTCTGGAGCTGAATAAACTGTAGCACAATCAAGGGAAGAAACTGTGGATAAAGGAAAATCCGAATAATAATTGCAATGTAGCATGGAAGAAGAAAAAAAAGTACAAAATAACCATAATTAAGAAACTGGCGCTGGCATGGGGAATAACACGAAATGGAATAGAAAAACCAAAGTCTGTAAGAAGAGACGCACACACATGGAGACTGAATGTGGCCTGAGGTTGCCCTGAAGTTTGTGGGGGAAAAATAGACTATTTTCTAAAATCCAGATTTAAGATAGGGGTTCATACTACAAACTATACACAAGAATCAATTCCAGTGGATTAAAATCTATCTATAGAAAGCATAACAGAAAAAAACCTTGGAAGAACATGAGATTTATTAAGTAAAATATTTTAATATTTTATTGTTGTTTAAGTAAAATCGTTTTTTAAACATGAAGAACAGTTGTTAATCCCAACCACATTAAAATTACCCAAATTCGGCATGTTAAAAGAATTTCCAGTAGGAAATGCTAAACCACATACATAAAGAAGACATTTGCAATCATCTGACCAACCAAAGATTAGCATCTAGAACAAACAAGTACTAGGAAGAAATTTTTAAAAGCAACCAATAGAAAAATGAGTAAAAGGACAGTAGATTCACAGAAGATGAATTATAAATGGCTAATATATAAAAAGATGTGCAACCTCACTGGTCCTCAGGATAATGCAAATTCAAACTACAGTGGAATATCATTTCACAGCTATCAGATTTGCAAACATTAGAAAGCCTGCTAATACTGTCTGCGGGTGAGAAGGAGCAGATTGAGAATTCCATACACACACTGTCCACGGGAGTGTTAATTGTTACAATTGCCTGGAAACATGGACAATAACAAGGGGGGTGGAAATGGGAGGGAAGTGGGGAGGGCTGAGGGGTGGGCTGGGATGGGGGTAAAAGACAGAAAACTGTACTTGAACAACAATTAAAATAAACAATTAAAAAATTACTTTGACAATATGCATTGAGTTTAAAGGTGCACGTAAGTAAAACCAGAAATTCTACTCTAAAGTTTATCCCTAGTATTTATTAACAAAGGAACACAAAGGTTTAAAAGAACACTTACGGATGCATTGTTCTGAATCATAAAAAGTAGGGATAAATTTAAATGTCCATCCACAGCAAGACAGATAAGCAAATACTGAATGACATAATCACTCAAAGCTGTACTATGCATGCATTAAAACAAATGAACTAGAGCTATACCTACCGACAGAGATAATCTAACAAATAACTTTGAAAGAAAAAGTTGCTGAAAGATATACACAGGAGGATGCCATTTAAAACACATAACCATATTATATATTGTTGGGGACTTCTACACCTAAGTTTTAAGAAGTACATAGGATTAATAAATAAGTTCACCTAAGATGAAAGTAGAGGGCACACAGGAAACTTCAAATGTATTTCTAACGTTTTGTTTCTTAACTTAGCCAGTAGATAGAATCACGAACTTAAATGTAACTCATATCTTAGCCTGAAGGTATATAAAGCAAAACTGACAAAAATATAATAACAAAATTAACAAGTAAAACAAGGGATAAGTAATACCACTCTATTAGAAATTGATAGATTGAGTAAATGAAAACAGTGAATCACACAATTAACAATCTTGATTATGTATAGCCCAGAACCCAACTGACAACTGCATCGTTTTCAGGCACATATATTTGCAAAAAAAAAAAAGAAAAAGAAGAAGGGGGAGGAGGAGATTCATACAGGGAAAATCCCTCAACATTTTTGAAGTAATATTAGCATACAGATGATGTTCTCTTTCTGTAATGCAATTAAAAAACAATAAAAGGAGAGACTGAAAACAAAAGAAAAAACTAAAATTAGCAAATCTAATTCAGCAACTTTTGAAAATAAACAAACCATGCATCTATGCAGGGTTTATTCTAAGAATGCAAGAATTATGTATCATCTGGAAATTTTATTGGTGATAATCTATATTATATACTGAAAGAAGAAAACCATTGTATCTGAAAATGATACAAAAAGATAAAGGAAAAATATCTTGATAAAGCTCAACACTCATTCTTGATTTTAAAAAGAAAAGCAACTCTTAGCTAATTTAGAATAGAAGAGCATGAGATCCAGAATTATCTACCAAAAATTTTCAGCAAACTTCAAATGTAAGAGTGAAACCTCAGGAAGAAAGATGAAGAATGCCCAACATCACTCCTATTTTCCTACATAATACAAAAAGTCTGGGACAGTGTGACAGGGAAAGAAGTGAGGTGTACCAGCTGGAAAGGAAGAGACAACATTGGTACTATTTACAATGACATGACTGTCCATTTGTACAGGGTTTAGGAAACCCACACCCGTTGTCTAGGGACACACAGGTCGACTGAGACCAAGTTCTGCAGGGTGGCGGCCTCCACACAAACCCAGGGAGACACGCAGAGAAATCGGATTAAAGGGGATTAAAAAGGGGAGACTCTGCCACTGGCTTTAAAAGTCTGAAGAAAATATGGCAAAATGTTTAAATATGGATGGTTGATATACAAGTGTATATTCACTTTGTTATTTTTCTATGAGTTTGAAATTATTCGGGATTGATTCTCTTCTATAAACAATAATGATGTAGTCAACACTTCACATACAGACTTTTTTATACATAAGACTAGGATTAGCTCTATAGTCAAATTGTCTACCTCGAACAGAATGAGTATACAAAATACTAATAAAACCCCCATTCTTCATGTGGCACATGTAAGCATTAGCTGACTGGACTGAAAACTTGGGGAGAAGTTCCCTGCTCTTTAGATTGTACCTTGGCTCAATCACTGACAGAGCCCTTTATTGAAGGCCAAGAAAATGAACTTCAGGAGAGGGAGGTGTAGGTCAGTCTCTGGAGAGGCAGGTGAAAGCCAGCCAGCTTTAACTTGAATGAGAGTGGAATTTTCTAGTAAACCAGGCCAGACCAGCACCCAGGAGGCCAGGCTACCTGCCCAGGTTTCTGAGGGAGGCAGGACACTGGTGTCTCCCACAAGGTGGAAAAGTACTCCAAAATAAAACACGTCGCACCTGCCACTGGGCTTCGTGCCTATTACGTATGAGATCTTAACTTGCAATACCTCTACCACATAGAGTTTAAGAACTGACTTTCGTGGCTATTTGCAAGTCTTTTCTTAAAAACAATTCGGCATACAGGAAAACAACAAAGTGAGAGCTTGAAATGGAAAGCTGTGTAAATGTAAGGTCTTAATTCACATTGCTCATACCATTCAGAATTTAAGAATTGTGTGTGTGTGTGTGTGTGGCTATTTTCAAGTATGCCATCTCTAGATCCTAATGCCGAAGATGGTACAAACCTGTTAGACACATAGAAAAAACAGTAAAGAGAGTTGGAGATGAAAAGCTCAGCAGCTTCTCTGTAAAACATGGTGAGAAGTAAGGTCACATGGAGGAGACCCAACTCGGAAAAAATGGACACTTCTCTGGCCTTCCAGTCTGGCCTCCATAGGATTGTCAGATTTAGAAAATAAAATTATGGGGAATTCAGTTAAATCTCAACTTCAGATAAAGAACAGATAATATTTTAGTATAAGTATGCCTCATGCAGTGTCTGGGATATACTTACATTAAGTAATTATTCGTTGTTTATCAGTTTACATTTAACTGGACATCTTGTATTTTATCTGGCAACCCTACTTTGGGATTTCTAAGCACTCTTAGTGGGAACTGTATATAGTGGGCCAGGAATTCATAGAAATTGAAGACTGTGTGCACACAGGTAGAATCAGTCAACCCAAAATCTCTTAGCCAGAAGCACTGCTTCTAGACATTTCAATTTAACACGTCTTCTTTAAAATTTCCTGCATGTTGTTTTAGTTTTACCATGAGAGCATTAGCTTTTTTCACCAGTGTAACTTGATTTTTTTCAGATAATTTCTCGGAGAAACAGGTATGAGGAAGTCAATTATCTAGTTTCCAAAGTGAACAGAAAGAACAGTAAGACACCAAATGAAACTGAAACAACACACAAGCAGATGCACACGTCTCCCACTTGCCGTCCGGTCCAGAGGTAGGGATGCCACTGACAAGAACATATGAAGAGAAGCGTACACTGATTCACACACAAAATACAGATGCTACTCAAAGGCTGTAAAAACACTTCTGGAAAATCAGTCAAATGCAGCCGACCACCTCTGGTCTTGCTACTGTGTTACTACAGTCAAAATCAGCAAAGATAAACTTAACATACAACCAGCTGTCTCGGGAAAGCCAAAACTTCTCCATCAGCCAACCAACTTAATCCTCCCCTATAAAGGTTTATTCAGTGTGTCTCAAACTTGGTGACACATTAGAATCACCTAGGGAGGCTTAAAAACTATGCACGGACCCCAGCCCAGAGACAGATTTTATGGGAATGAGATGTACACCAGACACTGGGATTTTTAACAGCTGTCCAGGTGATTCTGACATACAGCCAAACATCAGTCTTATGCCCAAACAGCGATGGCTGGCAAGGCTAGAAAGTGATGCATTTACCTAGACTGTGGAAAACATGCTGCTGAGTTTGTTAACTCCCAGATCAGCTCTGCCCAAGCTGCTGAGGCCACCAAGGCTAACTCTGCATTGAGCCAAGAGTTTACACATAGGACGTGGGTTCTTGCCTGCCCCACTGCAGTTCTTCTGAAATCTCAGAATCGGAAATAATGTTCAAATGTTGCAAATATACAGAAGGGACTGCAGATGGAAAAACAATGGCAAGATCTTTGGGTCAATCCCATTTTACCAGCAAACCCCAACATCACCTGCCAGATTATCACCTTAGAAATGGTCAACCTGGGCAACCTGTGAAGCTCATTTCTTTCTTTCTTTCTTTTTTTAATCCTCACCAGGGATGTGTTTGTTGACTTGAGAGAGAGAGTGAGAAACATCGATGGGTTGTCTTCCAAGTGCTCCCTGACCAGGGATCAAACCCAAAACCTAGGTATGTGCCCTGAGCGGAGATCTAACCTGCAACCTTTTGATGTACAACGGGATGACGCTCCAGAACCAAACGAGCCACCTGGCCGAGGCAGGATATCAGCTTGTTTCACAGACACATTCAGTTTGGTCTGGCAGCAAAGCTCCAGGCGCTGCTGGCCGACACACCCGACTCACTCTTCAGAGTGGAACCCAGTCAGGAAACACATCTGTCTTCCCTCGAACCCCCAGTCAGAGGCTCCCGGCAAAGCTTGATCAAGTCTATCACATAAACAAGACACTGTTAAGTTTCTCCTTCTTCCTATTGACAAAATGATTGGCTAAACCATAAGAAGTCATTTTCATTAATTCAAGAATAATAAAACTAAACAGTATAAATTTGTCATATCAAAAGGAAACATGTTTTACATGTTTTCTACGATAAGTGAGAAAGTTCCTGTTTTATCTAAAGAGTAACATTATCAGAACTCGTCTCTATCTGAAAATTAAACTAGTTTGAAAAAAACACACTTAAATTATAAAATCACAGAATCTTAAAGATAGACTCTCGGATGTCATGTAGGCCAGTGCCCCTCCCTCAAAGAACACAGAGAGAAACTAATACACAGATAAAATGACTTGACTGCTTTATAGCCCAGAAAACCTCAGGTAATAAATACCCACGGGAGAGCACGTTTTATGACTAGAAGAGGATGACAAGAATCACCTGACTGCTCAGCACAGTGCACATTTCCTTACTACTCCTAACACGTTTCCCACCACACTTTGAAGCCTCTTTATGGCTTTTAAATGAGGTCAAATGTTCGGAGTGAAGGGAGCAGAAAAGAACCAGAAGTTCTGAGGCAGTAGAACATTAGCTGGAAAAGCAGCTGCTCTAAAAGGAATCGTACAGACTAGGAACACACATCAGGGTGGGCGGGCAGGGTGCAGGGCCCATCTGGAATCAGAGACCACAAGTCACAGTGGCACATCCTGGACACTGCGCCATATTCTCCAGTAGCTTCTCCCTCTGGATACCAGGTAGGAGGCAAAGGCTTGGATAGCTCCAAGGCCGGGTTTCTGTCAGATGGCTGCTCCAAGTGGAGAGTGGGTAAAGAAATGAAGATTGTGATTAAGAACGTTTCTGAAGGAATAGATGTATCACAGAATCTCACCGTCATAAGAAGGAAGTGAAGACAGGAAGTGGTTGACAGACAAGGAGAAAGTTGTCTGGAGTCGAGGCCCCGAGGAAGGAAAGGGATCTGTGGTTTTGGAGAGCTCGGGGAGAAAGACGGAAAGCAGTGGACAGAAACTGGATGCTACAAGTTATCATTTCAGAATGAAAGCTCTCCTGAGTAAATGCAAGGTCTAGGATGTAGACACAGGGTATTAGGTGACTGAAATAGAAAAGACTGCTACCGGAAGGGGGAAGAGACCGGGATTTGAAATAGGTAATCCATGTGGTCGTAGAGGAAAGTAGAGGGTGGGACCTGAACCTGGGATGTCAATGGTAAGTGCCATTAGAAAAGGTAACCTTGCAAGTCACATGATAATCCCTGAAGTCCCAAAGGACCCACAGTCATGTGACTCTTTACAGATATATATACTAACTTCTTGGGATTGTCATTTGCTTTAAAGAACTCTCACAGTATAAGGGTAAGGGGTTTGCCATAAACCTATCTTTTTGGGTTTAGTGGGGCCTTTAGAATCTGGTTGTGATTATAAAACCAATGATGACTAACACTTATGAAGCATTTTTTATTACCAAAACATGTTTAATACTTTATTAATAACATATTTTCTCAATTACACAACACCTTGATGTCTAAGATGCATCAGTATTTATATATATATTCTTTATTTATATAAGAAAAAATTCTGCCAATTATAGTTGTAAAGTGTCATCAGTTGTAAAACACACCACAATTTCAAATGTGGAAAATGTGCATTGTGCGTTGGATAAAATAAATTATTAACTCATTTAATGCTCATAAAGATTTTATGTGAGAAGTATTGTTATTACCACCCCTATGTTAGAATGAAGAAAACAAGCCACAGTGAAGTGAAGTACTTGCCCATGTTCACACAGGTCATAAGGAACAGAGACCAGATTCGAACCCAGAAACCTTAATGTCTATACCATACTATCCCAGCTCAATGTATATTCAGTGAGGAGGACAAAAAACCATCATGACACACTAACCCGAGCGTTCCACATTCACTGTGGGAAGAAGTCAGCACTGTGGAGGATCTGCTGCTCACGCAGCCTGAGGACATGGCCTTGCTCAGAGAAGAATGGCGTTCCGCAGAGCAGATCTGACTCAGGCCCCTGCCCCCAGAGGATCTGCTCCGATTAGTGGTTTCCTGAAATTCACTGCTCATGGCACCAACACGTCCCCAAACCTCCACAGGTTTTTTCCACGTGGCCATTAGTGTATCATTCATCTTTAGCTGTATTTACTGCTCCCCTTCTTCCAGTTGTCATCACGTGCTTCACTTCACTGAGGCTACTCCTGGAGCCGCACTCACAGCTGAATGAGCACCAGATGCACCCAGCTGTCAGATTATATAGCCTCAGGCTGCTCCAGTCCCTTTGGCTCTCATAACCTGTAAACTGGGGCCAGGCTCATGAAAATCACACATTCCCTTTACAGCTCACTGCCTTAGTTACTGTGGTAACAGATATCACAAAAAACAAAGTCAGTGTCACTGTTTCCATGTCCTATAGACATAGGAACAAATGTTTAATCCTGCTGGTGATTAAAGAAATATTTACAAAGCATAAAAGATACCATTTTGTCCCTCTATTTGGCAAACATTTTTAAATCAAGAAATCCACTGTTGTCTAAAAAGCAGTAAGTAGAATCATGAAGTGTTAACATCATCATCAACAATAAAAAATTACTGCCATTGGAACTATTGTTCGTATTAACATTTATTGACTATCTTTTATGAACCAAGCATTGTGCTAAGCATTTATTTTACTTCATTTTCTCTAGCCCTCCGAGGCAGACACTAGAATATTCCATTTTGTAGGACAGAGAGTCATTGGTTAAGAAAGAAAAATGGTACTACCTTTTAGAAGGTCAGTTTGGGAATAGGTATCATCGTGATTGAGAGCACAGACTCTGGATCCAGCAGGCCTGGTTCAAATCCTAGCCCTGCTACTTATACAGAGTGGGAACTGAGCTGGGTTATATCACCTCCTGTGTCTCTGTTTCCTCATCTATAAGTGGTGATAACGATGATTCTTACCTAACAAGCTTGTTGTGAAGATGAGAGATAATATTTGTACATTGCTTAGAGCAGTGCCTGGCACATAGGCACATACTATATATTTTCAACCCTGGCCAGTGGGGCTCAGTCATCCTGTAACTGAAGGGTTGCAGGTACGATTCCTGATCAGGGCATATGCCAAGGTTGTGGGTTCGATCCCCATTTGGGATGCATACGGAAGGCAGCCAGTTGATATTTCTCTCTTGGGCAATTGTTTCTCTCTCTCCCTTCCTCTCTCTCTCCAAAAGCAATAAAAAATATCCTCAGGTGAGAATAAAAATAAATAAAATATAATATATATTTTCAGCTGTCATTATCATTATTATTGTTTCATTTTCACTCTCAACTAATAACTTTGCTTCCTATTTCACTGACAAAACTGAAGAACTTCCACATCATCCCACCTTCCAGCACTGATACCCCCATTCTCTATCTTTAAATCTACAATATTACTAGAGGTGACTTTGTGTGCTCCAATCAAAGCCAACCCCTCCATGCTACTCACATTCTTAATAGAGATCACTCCAGGAAGTCTTCCCTCTTTCTACATCAAATTGCCCATTTCTACTAGAACCTTGTCTCTGGCATAATAAATATTACTTTTTGCATCTTAATACAGCAAAATGAACCTTTCCTTTGATCCACTTGCCCCACCAGCTACTACTCCAATTTTCTTCCTTTGCAATAAAACTTCTCAAACAAGCTGTCTGTTGCGATTTTCAAACCTCGCTTAATCACCTGGCTGTCTGATGCGTGCAGATCCCGGCTCTTTCTCCCGGCTGACTATGAACACGCTTAAACTGTAGCGTGCAGAACCCAGCTCTCCTGGCTGACTATGGACATGCCTAAAAAACCTAGTGAATGGCTTGTTAAATCCACGAGAAATAATTATACATAGAAACAGTTTTCTGAGTGGAAGTTAAGGACAGAGTCGCAACTCTCCAAGTGGGTGAGCCACTCCGGGCTAAACCCCTCTAGGGGGAAGACCCCTTTCCTTTGTCCCAGTGGGTTTTTATTGAGAAAGTAGACACATTTTGTGGATTGACAGTCTGGCAGAAGGGATCAAAGGGAACACATATCTTACAAGGATGCTAACAGAGTTTCTGTTGTGATTCTGGGCAGAGATTGGAGTTTTATCATACGAAAAGACTACAGGTTTCAAAGGTTTCCTGACTATGCCTTCAAATTCCAAGTTAATAACATCCTCCAGCAAACAGATCTCACAGGATCTTGCATAGTGTACCTTGCATATTGAAGGTACACATTCTACCTTCAAATAAATCCAGAACCTGATCACTTTTTACTTCCACCATTTTTGCAACCACCGTCCAAGCCACCATCTCTTGAGGAATGTTCAATCTCTTCCTGGACACCATAATAATGTCCTAACAACTGTGACCCTGGGTCCTGCTGCTACCACATCCTCCCACTCCCATCTCACCCCCAACCTTTAGTCAAACACA
>PVIA01018520.1:0-12570 GCA_004024845.1 Tonatia bakeri | reverse complement strand
AAGGGTTTGCAGGAACAAAGTTAAAAGACACATGGATAAAAACTAGGGGGAGGGTGGTAGTGGGAGGGAAGATGGGAGGGGGATGGGTGGGCTTGATTGGGAGTAAAGGGGAGAAAACTGTACTTAAACAATCATTAAAATAAAAATAAAAATTAAAGAAAAAAAATTTATAATAAAAAGGGGTGTTGTTTGTGCCAGACCCTGTATATTTAATTGATGTTTTAATATATGCATACATTGTGAAATAAAAACAACAATCAAGTCAATAAACATATCCACCACCTCAAAAAAAAAAAAGAAATTGCTTAAATAATGCCTTCTCATAGTATGGAATGCTATACAGCCATTAAAAATACAAAGAAGAAATTTAATGTCACATGAAATGCTTATGTTATGTGGTTGAGCAGAAAAAGTGGGGGGCAGAAAATCTGATGTATATGACCTTATGCATTCGAGAGTATGTGTGCATGTGCAAGTGTGCAAGCCAGCACACATATACATGGGAGAAAGACTCACATAACAACACACCAAAATACTAACAGTGGTTTCTCTTCCTTATGTTTTCTGTATACTTAAAATTTTTCACAGTGACCATGTATGGCTTTATAATTAGAAAAATGTATTAGAAAAGCAACAACAATTTGTTCATCCTACTATATCACCTGTTTTCATATTTTCCTTACTTCTTTGTTCATGTATAAAAATGTAACAGCTGTCAACATAGATGTCAACACAGGCTCCCTATTTCTCTTATTCTTTGACTCAATTCCTCAAGTGTTTGAACTCTTCCTACAACTTTAAAACTTTTTAAAATTGATTTTAGACAGAGGAAGGGGAAGAGAGAAACATTGATTTGTTGTTCCACCCATCCATGGAGTCATTGGTTGATTCTTGTATGTGCCCAGACTGGGAATCGAACCTACAACCTTGGTGTACTGGGACAACATTCTAACCAACTGAACTACCCAGCCAGGGCTCTTCTTATAACTTCTGAATGTTTCCATCCTACAGTTCCCTGGCTTTGCTCTGTTCCATGACTTTGTGTCTGTACATGTCATTTTTCTTTACTCTTTGCATCAGTCTGAACACAAAGTCCACCCTCTTCCATCCATGTCCACCACCACAATTATGTGTAAGTTAGTAACTTGACACATGTATGGGGGCTTGTGGGAAGGTATAGCTTCCATATTTATCTTACTTCTTCCCAAATTATTTACCCAAACAAATGCCACTCCCTTACCCAAAGGGATTCTAGAGGAGGTGAGGAGAGGGCGATATAGAAATTTCTCTATCATGTTAGATCAACATACTGCATAAAGCCTCATGCAAATGAAGTATTGTTATTCACTGCATCTCTTCCCCTTAAAATTTATCTTATTTTATTTTCACTGCCTTTTTACTCATATTAGAACATTTTTCATATTGCTACCCAGTTTCCAGAGTTATTTTTTTATTGGAAGAATAGGTGATCTACTTATTAAGACTACTTTTCTCTAAAAATATCTACATTTCCCTAATTCATCTTGTCCGCTGCATTCTCTTCTCACTGAATTAGATGGAATTGCTGAGGTTTTCCTTAGTAAGGAAGGCTAATGTTGATTGAGGACCTATTACATGCTAAGCAGTGTGCAAAGTGCTGTGTCTACAGTATCTCATAGGTGCTGCAAATCCTTTCTGGAACAAGGCAGATGTGTAAATACATTCCAAAGATACATGATCTCATCCAAACGTTACAGACACGTGGGGAGCATCCTTGTCACAGGTAAGAAAAACCAAAGCTGATAGAAGTGAGCATTGCTGGAGATCACACAGCAGGAAATTGCAGGTTTAGAGTTCAATCCCAGGTAGGCCAGTTAGTGTATCCCAAGTGAGTGCACCTTCCAGGCACCAAGCAGCTCTCTCTCCCTCTCTCTTTCTGCATGTGTGTGTGTGTGTGTGCGTGTGTGCGTGTGTGTTTGTTTCTCTCCCTCTCTCTCTCTCATCTTTTTGGGACCAGGTGAATACTCACATGAAAGGATCTGAGCTGAGCCCTGGAGCTGTCATTATCTCCATTGGCCTGGACTACCCTGAGGCTCCCATGAGGTGGTACAAAGAGCACCTTCAACATTCTCCAGCCCTGGAAACTGCTCAGCTTCCCCCCTTTCACCACTGGGCAAGGTTCAAGATCAGCACATCTTGACTAGGAAAGGTTTTAAAAGTGCCATAGGAGACCCTCTTTCTCTTTCCATCTCAGGGTCATGGGCACGACTCCCTGCCAGGCTCCACAATAGGAGGCAGAACAGTCTGAAAACTGAGCAAAACTTGGTGTCTTATGGCCAGGGCCAGTGCTCAGCTCTGCTCCAGCTATGGACGCCAGCCCCAGACCTTGGGCATCTGCCGCACAGAGAAACAGAATCCTACCTGCCTCATTCTCTTCGGGTCATTGGCTCTGTTCCCACGGGGGCCCGTTGTTTAGCTGTGTGGAGACACACACACCTGTGTCCCTGTGGCAGAGTGGTGAAGTAGAAAGAGCCCCAATCTGGAGTCAGGGGACCCAGCTTCTAGACCCCTTGCAGAAGTCCCACTCACTTCTTTCTGGGCCTGTTTCCTTGACCACCTGGAACAAACAGTAAAGACTGTCTTTCCCACTACCCATGCCTTTTCTGAACCTGTACTTCTGACAGTGAAGTTCACAGATAATAACCTGTGGTGAGGTCACTTGAGGTTGGGTAGGAGAATCTACATGGTCTGGCAGAAGTAGCACCTGCTTGGGTGTGGTTGGTAGGGTAATAACATGGGTGTAATAATTTATCATTTCAATTTGAACATTTTACCTAAAATGTCATGTGGTATGCTTGAGTGTGATATTATGTTTACAGAATTGCATGCCTATGATTTTGTAATAAAAGATTTTGTAATAAAGAGGGGGCATTATTTGTGCCAGACCTTGTATTTTAGTGTTATTAGGTCCTGGACAAATTTTAGCCAGATCTTAATCTTCGTGGTCCAAATGCATGATTTCTTTTTATTGCACATCTCTAAAGAATCTTTCCTCCTGTACTAAGTTGAAAGTGCCCCACACCCCCATTTCTAGCTACTTGGAACCTCAGAGTGTGACCCTATTTAGAGATAAGATCTTTGCAGATGGAATTAGTGAATTTGAGATGAGATTACACTGGCTTTGGGTGCGGCCCTACATTCAATGACTGGTGTCCTTATAAGAAGAGGAGAGGACACAGACATACACAGAAAAGAGGCCACCTGAAAAGACAGAGGCAGGGACTGGAGGGATGCAGCTACAAGCCAAGGATGGCCAGAGGCCACCAGAAGCTGAGAAGATGCAAATACAGATTCCCAGTGTGCTGGGAGGGAGTGTGGCCTTGCCGACATCTTGATTTCCAACTTTCAGACTTCAGGGCTGGGAGAAAATACATTTCTGTGGCAATTTGTTATGGCAGCCCTAGCAAATGAGTACACCCCTTTTCTTCTCACTTGTGATCTAAGTACCGCATCCTGCAGAAGAATCATATGTGGCTGGAGGTTATGACAACTTATGGACACAAGGTGAATGGGAATTGGGGTATGGGAGGGTATCAAGGAAAGGAGTGAAAAAGGACCAAAAAAAAAAAAAAAAAGAGTGAAGAAGATGCAAGCGTTGGGTTGGCGCCAAGAGAGGAAGGGGACTGTGTGGAGTACTCAGAGCATTAGGACCAAGCTCCTTGGCCTGCTTTCCCACTTCGCTTTGGGGGATCATTTCCCTTACCCCCAACCTGCCAACTCCTGCTCCACCCACCTTGATCTCTTTCCAGGTCCTCTAGGTATCAGTCATCTTTCCATGCCAGAGCACAGCTCTTTTCCAGGCCAGAATATTCTCTCCTTGCTTCTTGACCATCAAGGTTTTTTTGCTCAAATGAGACTTAGTTCACCTTTTTCGATGTCTCTTCAAGTCCCCCGTCCTTTGCTCCCATTGGGCCCTGTGCACACCCCCATGCTGCACCTCCATTGCTTTGTGGAGCCCCTATCTTCCCCGTGGGCAGGAACCTGCTGGAGGACAGACTGAATACCTTTCCTTTCTGTGACCACACAGGTTAGCACCGCTCTCTGTGCCTAAGTGCTTCTCATGTGTGTGTCGAGCGGATGAATAAATCATGTAATCTCAGAATTAGAGAAGTAGAGAAGATCAGCCTAGTCAATCCTCTCATGATTTACTAATAATGAAGAGTCTTAACTGGTTGGGGTATAAACATGAAATGCTTAAATTTCCCCCTCAAAACTGCCAACAGCTGTGCCTGCAGCACCCCACCCCCGTTCCGTGCTGAGTGAAGGGCTCTCATAAGGACAGCTTGGGCTGATTTCCACAACTGCCAGTTACTTTGGTATTAAAACAGTCTTCTTTTGATGATTAAGATTCTGGTCTGTTTATTTTTTAAATTTCTTCCTTGATCCCTCCCTCCTTTTCCTCTCCCTTGCCATTTCTCTCCCAGTTTCCTTCACTTGTTCACTAAACAATTACTGCAGTCCCAGCCCTGTATTTGAGCCTCAGTGAGCTCATCTGTAAAATGGGCATATGTTCTCCATTCTTGCAGAGTTGCAGGGATCAGTTGACACAATGGATGAAAGTGCTTTGCAAACTCCATTGTGCTGTGCAAATGTAACAAGTTATTGCTAATATTTTATCCTGGAATTATTAATGTGACGGGGCACCTAGTTAATTAGGACAATTTTGCCCAAACTTCTTGCTTTGAAATTGCTACCAGAGCTCCAGCAGGATAAAAGAGACAGCTCTTTGCTCTAATTTAGAATTGTTGTTAATGTGATGATCAGGTTTTTTTTTTCATCTGGGTATCTGGGTCTTTTTTTTTTTTTTTTTTTTTTTTAATTACTGCTGAAGGGTGAAGAAATATTTTCTTTTCGCTTCCTCTGGCTTGGAAGCCACAATGATATTTCATCACCACAGCTTACCCTAAAAAATAGATTTCCTTTTCATCCTCAGCTGTGATTTGGTTTGCATTAATGCCTTTCATAACTCATACATTTTGCTATTAAAAATTAATGCTTGGCACTGACATAAACAAATGAAATTTGTATTATTAATGTTTTACATAGGTAAGGCTCTATAATAACAGATTCATCATAGCAGACTGTTTTAATTAAAAGATTCACAGGACCTTTGAACACATCTGAGAAACTGGTTTGGGGAGGACCAGGGATGTGAAAAATGACAGGCCAAGAGAGGGCATCTCTGATTACTAGGAGATCAAGTAGTTTGAAGCTACAGGTATTGGGGGTGACATCACAGGTAAACACTGTCAGCAGAATGCTTAGCACAGGGTTGGGCTCGCAGTGAGTGTTCCATTCATGGCAGGACTTATTATGGAGGAGAAGAAGAAAAGAAAAGAATATTTATTCCTTGAATAATACTGCCCACTCCTTTGTTTATTCAACGAGTCTTCAGTGAGCATCTAATATGTGTCGGGAACTATTCTAGGTATTTGGGGATACAACAGTGAAACAAAGATGGCTGCTCTCGTGAAGCCAACATTTTAGTGGGAAGAGACAGATGCTATATAGTATGGTAGATGGTGATCAGGCTTACAGAGAAAAATACAGCAGGGGCAGGGGGTAGTGAGGGTGTGGCAGGCTGTGGGTGGGTGGTCAAGTAAGGAAGGTCCTAAAAGAAGGTGACATTTGAACCAAGGCTTGGAGAAGATAAGGGAGGGAGCAAACTGCTATCTGGAGGGAGTTTTCCCAGAAATAGAGAGGAGCAAGTACAAAGGCCCTGGAGCAGGAGGTTGTGAACATAACAGAGTGGGTGAGAGAAGCCTGGGAGGAGAGGAGGTAGGGTAATGGGTCATAGGACTTGGTAGGCTAAGGTGAAGTCTTCGAGGTTGGATGTATTAGCTCTGCCTCACAGATGGGAGGATTGAGGCACAAGGGCTGAAGGAAGAGGCCAGGGCTGGGATTCTAACCCAAGCCTATCTGACTTTCTCATGTCCAGCAGATTGTACTGCACTGCCTTCAAGTGGGGTTTAAGGGAGTTAGATTGAGTCTTCTATGTCTGACAACAGACCCACACCTCTGACATCTTAGTCTAAGATGTGTAAATGGAAAACACATGGGATACCTAGTTCAAAATCCCAGTTTCACAGATGGGGTACCAGAGGCCCCAAATATGACATGCCCAAATTAGTGGTGGAGTTGGAACCAACATCACAGAACAAGAGGGTCACCTGTCCTTTTAGGGCTAACCTTGTCTCACCCCATCTTGATCAGGAGGCAGGATAACCTGATGGTTAAGATCCTGGGTTTTAATCCTTATTCTGCCACTTAACCTGCTGGGTTACCTCAGACATGTTTCTAATCTCTCTGAATCTCCATTTTTTATTCAAATAAGGAGTTGATAATAACCTGATTTGAAAAGAGTTGTTGGGAAGATGTGATGATGAGACCAAACACTCAGAACTGTTTGTGACATATAACAAACCCTCCATTACTAGTCACTATGATTAATGTTATCTACATTAATCATATGAGATGGGTATCATTATCTGTGGTTCACAGATGGGCAAACTGAGTTCCCCAAGCAGAAATGGCGTACCCAGCAACACTGAGCACACTGAGAGCTATGGCCCACACTCCTGTCTGCCAGGACAATGCTCCCATGAGATCATTTGAACTTTAAGGAACACTAGCATTCTTCTTTCAATCAAAGCCCCTCAGTGAAAGTGAGTTCTCACTGCAGTGCCTGCTACTAATGCTGGGGACCCAGGAGTGGGGCTTGAGCATAACTGATGATTGCACAGGAATTGGTGAGCACAGTGGCTTGAGAAAGCATGACCAGATCAGCTCCCAATATGCAGGGGATGGCACAAATGGACTTTTATTCTGTGTGTGAAAATGTCAGTGACATGCCCACCACACATCTCACAAAGGCTGTTTCTGAAGTCCCCATTTTTTCGAGAGCAGAGGCGGCAATGTGTGTGTGGGGTGGAGACTTTGCCTTGAAGTGTTCATTAAATACTAATGACAATTGCCCTATTTATTAAGCACCTACTATGTCATCAGGCAGTTAGCTAAGTGCTTTATAGACCTTATCTCTAATTCTCCCAAAAGCCCTGCAGAGTAGATAGAATAATTGCCATTTTGTTAGAGGGAAACAGAGGAGCAGAAAGTATGTTTCTGGATATCACACAGCTAATGAGAACTCTTTATTTGGTTCTCTATTTATTCATTCAGTTGTTTGATAAATTCTCATTAAACACCTTTATGAGTCCAGCACTCTGCTGGGTACTAAAGATATATTGGTGAACAAAATCCATGTGATCATGAAGCATATGGTCTAATGCAGAAGCCAGAAAATAAACAGATAAGCACAACGGGAAACTTACACTAATGATTTGGGGGTTATGAAGGATTCTTTGAGTGATGACCAAAGGGGAGCCAGTTAAGTGACTTGCAAAGGTCCCCCAGTTGGGAAGTCAGAGTTGGAAACAGAAACCCCTGTAGAAAGACTCAGAGCTAAAGAAGCCTAGGATTGCCATTTCCCACCACAGAGGGGACAGACAGGCTTGCTAGGAGATGTGGTTCAAATCCCAACCACCTGTCCCATGGGCGCTAACTTCCTTATTGCATATGCTTGGGCCAGTTGGTTCATCTCTTCAAATGTCTGCTCCTTCCTTGAGAAGTGGAGAGAATCCTCACCTCATTGAGCTAGCTCGAGATGAGATAACACATGAGAAAGGCTGGAGAAGCCAAAAGTGCTTTGCATGACACAGTAATGATGACATGAATGAAGGTGTCGCACGCTGTGGCCAAATGAGAGCTATGCTGGGACTTCAGTCCTGTTCCTGCCGTGCTAAGGAACAACTCTGGTCTGGACCACCTTCATGTTTGCTTCAGGTTTCATAACATGGTTCAGGATCTGAGGTCTCTTAAAGGATGTAGAGAAGGCATTTGCCCAGGTGAGGAGTGTGTGCAGGGTGGTGGCATCAGAAATTCATATGTATGTATCTCAAGGAGTATTTTGACCATCCCTCCTCCTCTCTCCTCTGTCTGCCATCAGAATGTCTGGAATAGTCAGACAGGAAAAATAAGAACAGCTTCTCAATCCCTACCTCATATTTTCCCCAAGAAACTTGGGCTCTTCCTTTGACTGGTAGAAAGTCCTCGATGGGGGAGATGGTGACCCTGAGAATTAGAAGAGGGAAGTGGCCTTAACTATAGAAGACACTACTTCATAAATGCACATTGTTCATTGACTTTGAGAATTGCAGTGTAATTATATTAGTAAATGTACTGTACTGTACTTGGTAAGGTAATGAAATTGTAATTGTGTGCGACTTGCCCAGTGCTGCTGGGTTCAGGCTCTTCAGGGATGTGTGAAGAGTCCATGGTTTTCTGGAGAGAAGTACCAGGAAAGAATGGGAATGACTGGTGGAAAGTCCTGCTATGTACCAGCCACACTGACTCATGTTGTCTAATCATCACGGCAGCCCGAGGAGGCCGCCCCATTCTGTAGATGAGGACCCTTGGGTCAGGAAGGGAAGAATCTCATCTGAGTCTTCAAAAGTGAAATTAAACAAAGCTGGTGACCTCCAGGTCAACAACTGTTACTTTTACATTATGAGACCAGAAAACTAAAGGACAGAAGCTGTATCATTTCTGTTGGGGTAACCGTTTGAGATCAGCAGAGCTGAATGCACAGAGGCGGGTATGGAATAGTCGTTTCTTCTCATCAAGGTGCTCTTGAGTCATGTGACAGTGGGGAAAGGAGACTATTCATAGGACAGAAATCAGGATGCTGAGGTAATCTGGGAATGCTTTCTGGGGGAGGTGATGATGCCATCATTAAGTATATGTGACTATCCCTGTGAGAATCTGCCACTCAGAGTTGTGTCCTTGTATGTTTTCCAGTAGACTGTGGGCAGAGGCTATCTTATGTATCTTTCTTCGTAGGTGTCTATCACAGAACTTGGCATACCATAAGTGTTTAATAAATGTTATTTAGTGAGATTTAAATCTCACATGAGCTCTAGTAATTGCTCCATAACTGTGGAAGCCTGGATAGGTGAGGACTATATTGAAAGAACACCCAGGATTTGGTGGGGATTTATGCTGGAAGCACTCTGACATTTAATTCAGTCATGTTCACTGAATTAAAAAGAATTATTAATACTACTATTATTACTATTAATGATGATATAGATAATGATGGCAATATAGTCAGTTCTTATAGCTAATACTTATTACTTACTACATGCTAGACACTATACTAAGTATTTTATACAGATTTTCTTCTTTAATCTTCACAAAAGCTTATGGAACAGGTATTATTATTATTTCTACTTTAGCGATATGGAAATCGAGGCCCAGATGTATTGGGATATTTGTCCCACATGTCAAAACTAGTAAAGGACAGAATGATGGCTGGAATTCAGGCCTGCTTGATGCTAAACCTCACACTATTTCACAGCTCTGTACTGTTTGCTCAGCTAGGAGGGCACAAGAAATGGTCAGATCAATCTATGCTGACCTTCAATATCATTGAGGGTAGAGGCAGGATGTTCTAAGAGAAAAGCCAACAGAGGTTCTCACCAGAGGGCATTGCTGTATGAATAGGAGTGTGTTGGCTGACTCCACACTTTGATTTGCATAATTCAGAATCAGAGAGTGATACACAAGACAAAGAACCCCCACTGCTTAAGCGTAAATCTCAGAGTAGCTTCCTACCTTTATTTAAGGCCAAGATGTGAAGTGAAGCCTGGCTCCATATGGCCCTGTGTTCAATACTCACAGGTGGATTCTTAGCATGTCCTCCAAAGAGGCCACAAGATAGAAGGAGACCTGGGGCTGAAAATGGGAGCACGTGCCAGGTTGGCAGCCTTGTTCCTCCAATCTCTCCCAAGAGTGCTCTCAGCACTTGCCATGGGTGCTGGCCATTATGGTGATGGAGGAAACAAAAGCCAACGAAGGTGAGGTTTGAGCCAAGCTGAAAAAGGCTCAGACAAGAAGTACCAAAATGGGACTCAAAACCAAGCTCCAAGTTGACTGCCCTTTCCTTGCAGGGGAGTCCAACCTGTGGCTCATGGGTTGCATGTGTCCCAGGATGGCTATGAATGTAGCCCAACACAAAATTGTAAATTTACTTAAAGCATTATGAGATTTTTTTTGTGTGATTATGTGTTGCAGTGCATTTAATGTGTGGCCCGAGACAACTCTTCTTCTAGTGTGGCCCAGAGATGCCAAAAGCTTGGACACCCCTGCTATAGCTTTTAGATCAGAGAACTAATAAACAGAAGTGGAATCCAGTTTTTGCTCAAAGACCTTTTTTATCACCAGTATAGAGGAAATTGGTTCAGGGAGAATCAAATCTCTTGGGATCTGCTAAGTTGGCCAGCCCAGAATGTAAGAGTCACTCTGTCAGCCCCTCTCTTCTAAGAGCTGCTGAACCATGTAACAGACCTCATAGAAAGGAGTTTCGGATGGGCTGAACTAATCAGAAAGGCTTCCTGCAGGAGGTGACGATTACTATACAGGTGGCATTGAGTTGGACTGGGAGGGCCACAGCTTGCTGCTGAGGTGATCCTGGCCATTCACATCTGTCTGTACATCCTGCCAGCCAGTTCAGCCTCTCTTTCTGTTACCCAGAAACCTGAAGGAACAACATAACCAGTGAGGGTGTTGGGGCACCTTGATAGCAGGAACAGAAAGAGCATGGCCAGGGAGTCAAGGGGCTCTCCTTCATTTCACAGGTCACTGGGGGCTTATCTGTTCTCCCCCAGGGCTCTCAAGCCCTGCATTTATGAATAAAGGCAGTGGACCAGATTACCTCTCATGTCCCTTTTGGTCCTGAGAGGTTCCCTTCTTATCATGTGTCCTTATAAAAACACATGTATCAACGTGTAAGCAGTAAGTGTTATGTCCAGGAAATGGTGTGGTCTGTACATAAGTTTGGGGAAGGGAGCAGTAGGCTGGGGTGAGCTGGTCAAGGCAGCCTCGAGATCCTCCCAGGTGGTGTTGAGCAGAGTTCTGAGCTTTGAGGAGGGTTTGGTTAGGTGAAAGGCAATTCTGCAGAGGAAATGGCCCAAGCAGAGGTGTAAGGGGAGAGTGCAAGAGGTTTTCTGGAAACAGTGAGGAGCCAACTGAATAGGACCAAGACCACTGGGCAACATGGGCCTCTGTTTCACCCTGACATCACTCTGCCTGACCACTGGACTCTGAGCTCCCTTGGAAAAGGGGCCACATTGTCACTTCTGTGACCCCACAGCCTGGCACAGGGACTGACACAGAGCAGCACATTAAAAAAAAATACTTGTTTAATAGAGGAAGGAATTAGTTTGCATCTCAACATCTAGCTTATTTTTTGAATGAGGAAGTGGACGCAAGCTGAATTTTGCTAACATTTCAAAACCCTGATTCTGGGAGTATATCAGTTGGAAGTTTGTGGCCTTGTAGGTATCTTACATGATGTGGGAACAAGTGCCTGGTCATCAGCCTTCAAGTCATTTTTAAATCCTGAGGGCTTTGAGACCAAGGCTGTGTATGCTCTATGTACATAAGAATTATTTTATTATATATTTCTTCTCCCATTTTCATTGTTGCTGAGCTCATGTTTTATTTTAATTAATGTGTTAATTTAGTTACATGCACCATGAGGCACTTTCTCTGAGGGTATAATTAAGTTAGAGAAAAAAAAAAACTGGCTACTCTAACATTCAAGGCTGGGAAACCAAGGCTCAGAAAGGGTGGGTTTGGGGCTCAAAGTCATTCGGAAAATCAGAGATGAATTCGGGAGGTGAAAGCTCTTTAGGGAGCCCCGTAGAACTTTATCGACCTCTCTCCACTTGAGCAAGTCAGAGGGCAGATGAGCAGTATTTACAGAGCACTGAGAATGTGACAAGCATTGCGCTAGACATTGTATACAATGTTATTATGCTCTCAATAATTCCAATAATCCCACAATGCAGTTTTTCTTGTTCTCATTTCATAGATGAAGAAAGTAAGGCTCAGAGCTTTCGTAGCCTTTTCGGAGTCTAGCAAATGTTAAAGGGTAGAGTCAGAATCTAAAGCCATGTCAGTCTGTTCTCTAACTATAGGTTTGTTTTACCTACTACTCTCCTTATGTGGGAGGGCTACACAGAAGATATTGGATAGCCACATTAGAGCTTGGCACAGGAATCCTTAACCTAAGAAAAAAGAGATGAGGATCTCTGAAGTCTTCAGTAGAATTAGTTAATCTCTGGTGATGTTTGAAGCCAACTTCAGTCACACACATTTTCGAGAGTAGCTTTAAAACTCTCAAAATGCCACCACTGCTACCATCACCACTACCGCCACCACCACCACCACCACTTACCACCAACACCAACACCATCATCACCACCACCTACCACCAACACCAATACCATCATCACCGTCACTACCACCATTACCACTATCACCACCACCAACACCACCACTACCACCATCACCACCACCAACACCACCACTACCACCATCACCACCACCAACACCACCACTACCACCATCACCACCACCAACACCACCACTACCACCATCACCACCACCAACACCACCACTACCACCATCACC
>PVIA01018519.1:0-12579 GCA_004024845.1 Tonatia bakeri | reverse complement strand
TCTGGTACCCCTATAATTCGGATGTTGGAACGTTTAAAGGTGTCCTGGAGGTCCCTAAGCCTCTCCTCAGTTTTTTGAATTCTTGTTTCTTCATTCTTTTCTGTTTGGTTGTTCCTTTCTTCCTTCTGGTCCACTCCATTGATTTGAGTCCCAGTTTTCTTCCCCTCACTATTGGTTCCCTGTGCGTTTTCCTTCATTTTTCTTATCGTAGCCTGCATTTGTTCATCTAATTTATGTCCAAAGTCAACCAATTCTGTGAGCTTCCTGATCAACAGTGCTTTGAACTGTGCATCTGGTAATTTGGCAATTTCTTGGTCACTTAAAAAAATTGGTTCTGGGGCTTTCAAATATGTTTGAGCCATCTTTTTAATTTTCCTTTGGTTTGGTTGCGGCTGTTTCGTAAGGGCAGCGGAGCCTTAGGTGTTCACGGGGCAGGGCACCCCAGTCACTGGGTTGTGATGTTTATGTGGGGGCAGGGTCTGAGAGGGAACAATGGTGCCTGCTCCGCTCTCTCTAGGACTTCCGTTCCCTCCACTGCCTCCCACAAGCAAACTGGGCCCTTGCTGTGCTGGCTCCCGGGCGGTGGGCTGGTGCACTTTCTCGGACTCTGTGGGCTTCCCCAAGAAGTCTCCTGTGAGGCTGGGAGAGTCTCCCGGCCTCAGTTCCCCGACAGGGCTCTTAAGCTTTGAAATGCGGCGGCGCTGCCCGTTTTCACTTAGTTCGTGCGCAAACGTGTGGCTGCGGACAGCCAGCTGCCCTGCGCCCCTCACTGGGTCTGCTAGTCACCTCCGCGCTTCCGCGCCCAGCGTCTGCCACCAGTCCGTCCGCTGCCGCTGCCGTCTGCACCCTGCGCGCCCGCGCCTGCCAGCCAGCGCCTCTTCTCGCCGGGACCCCTCGACCCCACTTCGCAGGCCTCCCGACTCCGCTGCTCCTTACCGGTCTGGATGTACTGGAGCCCGACTTCTGTTCAATTAATTTCTCTCTGTTCTGGTTGTTAATTGTTTCTCAATCTTTGTTGTCTTCAGTCTTGGTTGCGCGAGGAAGCACAATGCGACTGCCTATGCCTCCATCTTGGCCGGAACTCCCTGTGATTGGCTCTTAAGTATTTCCTTGGTTTCAAAGGAGGGATGTTTAACCAGGGCTCACCATGTTACCATGGAATTTGAAGTGTCCATTATGACCCAGGTGTGATGTCACCCACAGAGTCATACAGAGGACACACACAGGGAGACCCCAGCACTCACTCACAGCAGTCCCCACAGGACGGCACCTGGGCAGACCCTGCAGGAGGAAGCAGGTGTGTCACCAGTGGCCCCAATGCTCTTGGAACCCACACTGTACAGTATGTGTCTCTCGGCCGCGGCCCCGTGGGGGGCCCCCGTGCTCTGTGCCGGGAGGATGGAGAATCATGCCTGGTTTCTGGGTCATTTCATGAGATGTGGATGAAATGTCAGAAAAGGGACAGTGGCAGCAGGACAGGCCATCTGTGGACATGCATGAAGGACAGTGGGTCAGGGAACTCCCGCCCAAGGCACATAACTCGGGCAGTTCACCTCATCACCCACTTAGGTGGGAAGGATAATACCTGGATGCACCATCATAGTCTGGTTCACGGCTCTGGGCCGCAGTCTGTGTCAGTGATCAGGGACACGAGGGAACATGATACTCTGAGCACGGGGACACTGAGATATGGGGGACAGGTGGGTGGACAGGGCTCCTCAGTGGGCAGTTGGACCCTGGAGACCTTGTGTCTCAAATGATGCTGGGACAGTGCAGCCCTGGAGCGGAAGACTTCAGTTATCACATAGACAGGGGTACAGTGTCTGTCATTTCACTCAGGGTGGGATATGACACCAGAAGCCATAAAGCAAAAAAAACAAAGAGATAATAAAAAACACACTCACAGATACATACATGGAAGGCTGGGTACCAGAGGGGCAGGGAATAAAGGAGCACAAAAAGGGTAGAGGTCAAAAACGAGGTGAGAAGAGAGTGTACCGCTTTGAGAGGGAGCACACAGTGAAGTGTGTAGGTTCTGTGTATGATAAAACTGTACATCTAAGATGAATATACCCCCATAAATTTAATTATAAAATATTTGAAAAGAATCCACTGAGTCCTCCTCTTGTTCAAAAAAGTGGAGACATGAGAATGGATAGACAGACTGAACAACAACAATAGAAAACATTGTGGACACGGACGACAGTGTGGTGATTGCCAGGGAGAAGTTGGGGTAGTGGAGAACGTTACGGGGGATAAATGGTGATGGACAGAGACCTGACTTGGGGTCGTGAGGACACGGTGCAGTGTCCTGATGACATGTCTTGAAATCGTGCACCTGAAACCTGTACAATGTTGTTAAGCAATTAAATTCACACCCCAATAAATTCAACAAAAAGGAAAAAACACAACAATAAAAGAAAATGGAGACATTCTTCTTTCGTTTAAATAACAAAGACCATTTTTGTTTAGTTACCTTAGTTCACTAAGGATCTGGTGAAACATCTGTTGAACTTGGCAGTGGAGAGTGTGTTGTATGGTGTGTCTATCAGACGTTTAGTGAGGAAGAGTTTCTATGAAAATAAAAACACACGAAGATTAAGAGTTCAAGAGGAATTTCTGATTCCAGAGGTGAGGCAGTCCAGGGGACTCTACATGTTGGGGTGAGGCATCATCAGATGGTGGCAGGAGAACCACATGAGGATCCACCGTATTTCCTCAGATGCAGTCTCAGCATCTGTGGGGAAGGCAGAGAGGTTCTAGAATCCCTGTGTGGTCCCCACAGCAGCAGGCGTGGGGCTTGGGAACCGTAATCACAGGGTCTGATCTCCCAGAATATTCCGTCAAGGTGTCCAGAGTCAGCTGGAAAAGCTTCAGGAACAGAGTGGTTTTAGTTCTCAGTGATTTCAAGTCAGAAGAGAGGAAAGTGACAAAGTTAATTTGGAGAGTTGTAACTAAATATGGAAGAAAATGAGGATAACTCAGGACTTGTCACAGATAAGCAAAATGTGCAAAACACACCTAAGGGGAAGGGCGATGATGGCTTCCCCTAGGCCAGCTGGCACCCGGACTAGACTGGATTCCCTGGAGGACCCGAAAGGTGGGGGACAAAGAGGACACCATGAGGAAGTGTGCTCTGCTTTCGAAGAACTTTTTGAGTTTTCCCATGTACACAAACTGGAAAATATGGGTATGTGTGGGAATGCTTATTGGAGGGCAATAAGAAAGGAAGGCACATAAATTGGGTCAGAAAGAATTTATGGATTTGGACACACAGGGGAAGATTCTGCATTTATATCTGCAACTGGGCTCATTGGAAAGGGCCCTACCAGTTTGTCAGGTGAGTGGCTGAGACGCGCATGGAAGGTGACGTGGATGTGGAATTTCCCGTTCTCCCTCGGCTGGATGGAGGGGAAGAACCCCAGAGGCTTAGGGAGGTGGGGTGTTGGCAGATTTGTCACTGAGGTCCTGCTCCACACCTGGGGCTGTGCAGACAGCAGAGCTGTTACCAGCACGTCGTGAGACAAGTGTAACAGGAGAAAGTGTGCAGAGCTTAGGAACCTGAAGGGCTCTGTGACTACTCTTTTCTGAAGGCCAGACCACTGAGTGGGTTGGCAGCCGCTCCACTGGAAAACCTGCATGTCACGGAAGTAATTGGATCCCACCATGGCAGGGGCCAGGGGTCCTTGCTCACTCACGGAAGTCACGTAGGTCTGGTCTCCCTGACAGCAAGTCGATGCAGCGTCCGACCAGTCTGACTGGTCCTGGTCACAGCACTGGTGGATGAGTCACGGTGTGCCTGGGAGTGAAGACATACTCTTACGTGATTAGGACAGGCAGAAATTTCTAGGTGAAATGAACAAAGGAGTAACTGTGCCATAAAAGTACTGAGTCACGCCCTTAACTAACTGGCAGATGCTCCCTGGCGTTTCTGAATAAAGAGGAGACCCAAGTCCACTCGAAGAAGAACCCCAGCATACCAGCAGAAATTCATAGCAATCATCTTACTTCGAAAGCTTCTCCAGCAGACAGACAGCCTTTCACCAGGATAACTGTGCACTGGAAAAAGAAAGGAGCAGAGAATCCTGACACTACAGGACACTCTCCCTAAACTGACAGTTTCTGTGGGACCCAGAATGTCACTGTGACAACATTCAGAGAGGGATTCTGAGGGAATGTGACCAATGGAGTTTGGAGCTTTAGCTCAGGCCCATTTGAAAAGCGTCCTAACGTCCAGGCCCATCCTGAGGTCATCCCCTCATTCTGGAATGCACAACGGAAATAGATATGGAAACAGCTGAAAGATCCCAACACTGGATCACTGGGCAGTGAGGTGCTGGGTGGGAAAATCTGAACAGAAGCCAGAAGAACTGCCCACACCCAGGAAACCAGTGCGTCAGAAGCTACCCACACACCTGGGTGGACGGCAGAAGTGTGCACCGCCATCAAGGATGTGAAAGGTGCAGAGGTGCTGATTCGCACCATGTCTTCATCCAACTCTTCATTTGGCCTGGGGGTGGGAAGAAGAAGGAGAAGAGGAAAGGTAGAAACTTGGGTGAACTGATGCACAATTCACCTACAGGGGACTCCCACTGTGCCGCTGCACGCATGTGGTTTCACTGCTTGAGCAAATCCACATGTGACCTGGGACCTGCATGCAGCTGCTATTCTGGCAAATGCTTTTCTTAAAGTTGTTTTCACTCAGCTGGCAAGGCCAGCATTGTCCCACCTTGGGGCATGCCCCCTCTGCAGCCCTGCGTCCCCACCAAGTCTGCAGATGTCCTGCTGCCTGCTCCACCCACAGGAAGCCCCTCCCGCAGTTCCAGGGAAAGGATGGCACGACGCTGCCTGCACCCAGCGAGTGGGAACAGAACTTCCCTGGATTTACCGACAGACTCTGAGGGTCAGAATTTCAGAATGAATCTGACTCAAATCCAGGGGTCTTCTCACTCAGTGAAATATTGATGGGCCCTGTAGTACTGAGCAGGACAGGGAACAGTTTCAACGTAAATGAAGACTGTGGCGTCCAGACCCTCCTGCAACCAGGACAGAGGCCCAGCGCCTCGTGGTGTCTGGGTGCTGGAGGCAGCACCTTCCTCAGCTGAGCCTGTGACTCAAGCAAATCGTCAGAGTGACCTGGAAAGGTGCTCATTTTGGGTGGATCTGAAAAGGACAAGGCTCTCGGACAGGGTCAGCCTGTTGTGCCAGCTGTGCTGGGACCTGGGCCATGTGTTGCCTGCCGTAGATGTGATGACAGCTACAGGTGTCACTGGTGGACAGAAACTCAGTTTGGAGCCTCAGGAGGACCTGGAGGTGGATCCCAGGGTAGATGCTCAGGATTTTCAGCCAAGGACTTGATATCACACACAAATAACTATTGTGCTTTTGAGGAACTAATCTTGACTTTTTAAAAAATCAATACTATGAAAAACGTCCTTTCTCGAAAATGTAGCCATGTCATTGGGCCATCACTCGACCTCTACGAGCACCTCCACCAGGAACATGGGCACCGAAGTGTCCCTCTCCTCTCACTCTTGTGTCATGCCTGAGAAAGCACACAATAACCGACACGGGTCTGCAGCCTTCAACGTCCCCCTCCTCCTGAATCACAGGAGAACAGCAGGGACAGGGACCAGAGGCTGGTGAGCTCAGTCAAGGTTCACTGTGGGGTGGAGAGTTGGAAAGAAGCAGCTCCAGAGGCAAAAGCTTCATAGGGACCCTGGCCCTCCAGGGACTTGTGGGATCACAAGTGGGTTTCAACCCCACTGAATCCATACGCACTCCTAGCCAGGAGGGGCAAACATGCAAGGAAATGCTCTGTCATCACCCTTGAACATAGACTCTGATTACTCTTAAAGTTGTCCCTTGGTTTCAAAGGAGGGATGTTTACCCATGGAAGGAAGTTACCATGCACCCTGAGCTGCCCATTATGACCTGGGCATAATGTTACCCACGAAGTCACACAGAGGCCATGCACAGGAAGACCCCAGCACCCATTTAAAGGGGTCCACACAGGACTGGACTGAAGGTGCAAGTCAGTTATATAAACAGTGGCCCAAATGCCCTCAGTCCCTCCTGCTCTACAGTGGGTCCCTCTCTCAGCCCAGATCCCTGGACTCACGGGGAGTCTCCCGGGCCCTGCTGACAGAGGAAGGGAGGCCGTGGCCTGGCTTGTACATCCGTTAGCCTGATATCAGCGAATGACCAGGAAGTGGACAGCTGTAGCAGGACAGGCCACTTGTGGACATTTTGTAGGACGGCGGGTCAGGGAAACCATCACCAGGGGCAGAGCTGGGGGCTCATCATTCACTTTGCTGAATGACAATGACCATGTATGTGAGGACACGCTGAGTCCTGGCTCTGCCAACATTGTGCCTCCATAGTCAGAGACAGAAAAGAGGCGTGATTGGAAATACTCACAGTGACATTTGGGAAGGGGTCTGTGGACAGTTCTTATTCAACAGGCAACAATATACGTAAAGACATTCATATGTCTTGTGTTGCTCCTTAGAGTGTGTCCTCAAATAGGAACACTTCACTAATCAAGACAATAAAGTGGTACATTCTGTATTTTCCCCATCTCTGAAATACAAAAGTAAAAGCTACAATAAAAAGGCCTTCTACACACAGACAACAGAAGGGCAGGTGCACAGCGGGAGGATGGAGAGGGAAGAGGGGTCAGATACGGATGATGGAGGGAGAGTGGACTTTTGGTGGGGAGCACATAGTGGAGTATACTGTGTTGAATTATAAAGTGGTACAAGTGAAATTTATATAATGTTATTACACTACCCCAAAAATATAATAAAGACTTTTAAACAGAACCTTTGTCAGTACCCAACTTTCTAAAAAAAAAGACATTCTTCTTCTTTATAAATAACATAAACATATTTTTGCTTAGTTACCTTTCTTCACTAAGGATCAGGTGCATCATCGGTAGAGACTCAGCAGTAGGAGGTGTGCTGTGTGGTGTCGGCCATCGGATAGTCCGTGAGGAACAGTGTCTGTGAAAATAAAAGAAAACCAATCAATGGAGTTCAAAACCAATTTCTGCTTTCAGAGTCCAGTCAATCAGGACAATGTGTAGGTCCTGGGCCACAGCATCGCTAGATGCAGCAGTGATGCCCACTGGGGTAGCCCCAGGGGCTTCCAGGTCTCTAGTTCCAGTGTTAGTGGCGACGGCAGACGCGTGCTGAGGACTCTTTCAGTGGCCTACAGATGGGACCTACTCTTCACAGTCACTGGGGACGGTCTCCAAGATTATACCCAAAACTCCATATTCAGCTTGAAGAGCTTCAGGACACTAGTACGTTTAGTTCTCAATGGTTTCAAGCCAAATATGAGAAAAATTGGCTAGGTTAATTGTAGAGTTCTAAGTGATACTGGAGAAAACTAGAATTGAGGGTTTGTCAGACTAGAAAAACGTGCAAGAGGAAATACACAAGGGTATAAACAGCAACGGTCTCTCCTAAGGCCTTTTCCACCTTGACTCGACTCAGGTCCCTGCAGGGCCCTAAAGGTGAGGGACAGAGAATACTCACTGGTGGGTATAAAAATGGAAGATACACAATTGAGAATCAGACTGACAGTGTGAACTTGGGCCCGTGAGGCAGAGGCTCGGCATTGTCCCTGAAGCTGGGCTCCACACCACAGGCTCTCACGTTTTGTTGGTGTGGGTGGCTGTAACTCGAATCCAGAAGTGGCCCCCTGGGAGTGACAAGGAGTGGCCCACTTTCCCTCAGTTTAACATCAAGGAGAATAGTCAAACGCTTACGGAGGCTGAGGTTCTGGAATGGCTTTGACACTTCAGTGCTATCATGACCTCTGGGAGTGTCCAGATAGCACAGCCTGCACTAGTATACTGAGAAATACATTTCAGAGGAGCTGTGTACAAAAGAACCTTGAAGGGCTCCATGACAACTCTCACCTAGAGGCCAGACCTGACTTCAAACACTAAGGCCTCTCAATCATAAAACTTAAATGTGATGGAGAAACTGGATCCTGGGGTGGCCAGGGCTAATGGGCTTCATCCAACCACTAAACGCACCGTTGGTCAGCTTACTCTAGAAGATAGCAAGCCAAAGCACCGTGAAATGAGTTTGACTGGCACTGCCCTACGGCATTAGCTAATTAATCATGGGTTCCTAGTAGAAAACACAGCAAACCCCCTGCATTCTTATGTGATCTATACAAGCAAAAATATCCTGCTGGAAGTGAACAGTGGTATAGCTGGAATCATAAAGACATCTGGTCAGAGGCTAAACAAGTTTCATAACAAAAGCCAGCTCTAGCCCTGGCTGGTGTGGCTCAGTGGATTGAGCATCGGCCTGGGAACCAAAGGGTCGCCAGTTCGATTCCCAGTCGGGGCACATGCCTGGATTTTTGGGCCAGGTCCCTGGTGGGGGGTGCATGAGAGGCAACCACACATTGATGTTTCTCTCCTTCTCTTTCTCTCTCCCTTCCCCTCTCTAAAAATAAACAAATAAAAAAAAGTTTGTTTAAATTTTTTTTTAAAGCCAGCTATACATACAGAATTCTTCCATGATAGAAAGACCAGATCCTCCTGAGAAAAAAACTCAACTTGTTACAAGAAAACATTTATACTGTCAACCTAACTGTATGCATTTCCCCAAGAGAGCAATAGCTTTTATCAGGGTGTGTAACCAGGAGAAAGCAAAGAAAGACAATTCACAGACCATAGGACACTGGTTCCAAACTGGACATGGTCTAAAACCCAGAAATGTCGCTGTGGCCCTACACTAAGAGTAGGTGTGTTTGAGAGTCAAGTGACCAGTGGAGTTTTAGCTCAGGGCCATTTGAAAGTGCACCCTAATGTCCCAGATGCATCCTGTCATTGTCCCCTAGCTCTGGAAAGCAGACCTGAAAAAGATGTAGCAGCTGCAAGACCCCCACACTGGTTTGCTGGGCAGGGAGGTCCTGGGGTGGAAAAGTCTGAACAGAAGCTGGGAGAACTGCCTGCACCCAGGAAACCAGTATATCAGCAGCTGCACACACACCTGGATAGACGGCAGAGGTGTGCGCCACCATCAAGGATGTGAAAGGTGCAGGGATGCTGATTCCCACCACGTCTTCATTCGACTCTTTATGTGGCCTGTAGGGGCGGGGGAGGAAGAAGAAATGTAGAAAAATTGCAGTGAATTACTGCACAATTCACCTACGGGGACTCCCTGTGCCACGCATGTGGCTACACTGCTTGAGCAAATTCACATGTGACCTGGGACCTGCATGCAGCTCCTGATCTGGAAAATGCTTTTATTCCATAACACAACCACAGGTCAGTCCAAGTTGTCGCCTCTCAGCCAACACAGCCAGCACATCCCTTCACTGTCTCCCCTCAGAGGCACATCCCCTCTGCAGCCCATGTCCCCAGTAGCATTTCCCACCCATCCCTTCCACTGTCATGCTACAAGAATGATGGCATGCTCACTGGACTGTATGCTGTCTGCACCTGACGCACTTCCAGCATCTTTGTTACAGTAAAGCTGAGTGAGACTCGGGCTCTTCTCCCTCAGCGAAGCACTCACGGGTGCAGTGGTCCTGAGCGGGACAGGCAATGGTTGCCAGGGAGAGGGTAACTGGTGGCTTACAGATGGGACATTGAGAGCCGGGATGGAGGCCCAGCACCAGCAGGTCTCTGAACTTTCTTCTCTGCACACTGCTCAGTCCAGCAGATGACCACGGCAAACCTGTGCAGGGAGCTGAGAAGCTACTCAGTGTGTGCTGGGCCCAGGTAAAGACAGGGCTGTGTGACAGGTCCAGGCTGCTGTGCAAGCTGCTCTGTGACATATGTTACCACAGATGTGATGGCCCTACAGGTGTCACTGGGGGACAGAGACTGTTTGGAGCCTCTGGAGGACCTGGAGGTAGATACCAGGGTAGATGCTCAGGACTGTCAGCCAAGGTCTGGATGTCACTCACAATAACTACTGTTCCTTTGAGGAACAACTCTTGGCCTTTTTTGAGTTAAATTGTCAAAAAAACCTTTTTTTCTTAAAAATGTAGCCACAAGGTAGACTCATCGATCAACCTCTAGACTCACCTCCACCCAGAAAACAAGCCTTTAAGCGCCCTACTCTTCTGCCCCTCTAGAGTCACGACTGAGAAAGCGTGTGGAGGACACAGCACGGGGCAGCAAGCTCCTCTGAGGCTCCTTCCATCCTGAGCCACACACGCAGCGCCTGGACCAGATGCTGCGAACCTCACGGCCGTGGTTCCTGGGGCAGGGCTGGTCAGTAGTAACTCTGGGGGCCGAGCTCTACAGGGACCCTGGCCCTGCAGGGACCTGGTGGAGGCAGGGGCCCCGGGCACAGGCTGAGGCCCATCTGCACATCATGGTGCCTGCACCCCTCTGAAGCCCACGGCAGTCCCACTCAGAGGGGCATACAGTCTGGGGAGGAGGCTGTCAACAACCATCGAAATGACTGTGAATTGTCCTGGTTTCAGATAAGACATGCTGAACCGTGGGACCAGGTCACCACAGAACTTGAGCTGTCCACCATTATGACCTGGGTGTGATGTCACCTACGGAGTCACAGAGGCCACACGCAGGAGGATCACAGCATCTGTTTAAAGTGGTCCACGCGGGATTGCACCTGGGCAGACCCTGAAGCACAAATATATTAGTTATGTAATGGCCCGATGGCCCTTGGTCCCTCTTGCTGTACAGTGGGTCCCTCTCTTGGCCCAGACCCCTGGTCTCAGGGGGAGCTCCCCTGGCCCTGCTGACAGAGGAAGAGAGGCCATGGCCTGGCTTACACATCGGTTAGCCCGATGTCCACGAACAACCAGGAAGTGGACAACTGCAGCAAGACAGCCCACCTGTGGACATTCTACAGGACATTCCTGGCTCTGGGCAATATTCTGCATCAATAACCAGGGACATATAAGAGATACGTCTGGACAATTCCTACAGTGACATTCAGAAGTAGTTTGTGGACACATCTTGCTCCCTGGGAAATACCATAGACGGATACCTATATCTTGGGTGATGCCGATCACAGTGTAGCCTCACAGAGGAGGGTGTCATCAGTCAAAGAGGTCAGGGTGACCCGGTGGACCCAGGGTGACCCTATGAGGAAGAGGGAACAAACAGCCCCACTCAAACCAACCAACAACCGCCTCAAAGACATAGACGACAGTGTGAGGGCTGCCAGAGGAGAGGGGGCTGGGGGCAGGACAGGGAGTGTAAAGGGTCACACACACTGAGACAGGAGATCAGGGAGTAGGGTGCACAGTGGAGTCTGCAGGTGTTATAAAGTATCACCCCTGATGTTATGTGATGTTATTAACCAGTATTATCCAAATAAATGTAGTAACAAAAAATTTTTTAAAACCTTTAGTCCCCTCTTTCTCAAGAGAAGAAGAGGCATTCTTCCTTCTTTGGAATAATATAAGTCCATTTTTGTTTAGTTACCTGCTGTTCACCGAGGCCCTGGTGAATCGCTTGTTGAACTTGGGAGCAAGGATATGCTGTGTGGTGTAGCCCTTGGAGATTTACAGAGGAAGAATTCTCTGAAAGCGAAGGAAAAAAGCAAAGATTAATCATTGAAAAACAATTTATGATTCCAGATGGTATCCACTTAACAACATTTCTAGATATTAGTCTAAACATCAACCCAACGGGTTTCCTGGTTTCCAGTCTGCATGTCTGAGGTGACGGTGTAGCCGTGTGGAGAAGCTCCCGAGGGGCCCACACGGTGGCCGGCGCAAGGCTGCGGTGCACCCTCTCCATGGGGAGGGCCTTGGAGACCACATCACAGAGCCCAGGCTCAGCGGGAGGTGGTTCAGAAAAGCAGTGTTCGTGCTCGGGGGCCCCAGGCCAGACATGAGGTCATTGTGAAATGCTAGATTGTCACTTCCTAAACCCAAGTGATAATTCAAATATGTCACAAGCAAACATAGTACATTACACAGCTGTAAGTTATCTAGCTCTTTTATTATTAATAATTTAGGGTTGTTTTCAGTAATAAAAGCCCGAATAAAGGCAATAGGAAGCACAGAAAACTATTATTATGTTTTTATAATAGTTTTTAATTTTTTTCTTAAAATACTGACTTGTTACTAAATTAAAGCTAAGCCTTTTTCATACCATTTTATTTCAGTTCTTCATGGTCTAAATGATGGAGTCTCCTGTTGTGTGGTCGTTCTAATCATGAAGTTACACGTACAGACAGAAGTAGCATTGATGTCCCCATCTCTCAAACCACTGCTGACCCGCAGCCAACGGTGCATGCTTGGATGTCCAGAAGGAAGACCTTCTCCCTCTCTGAAAAGGCTGGGAACAGCCTATGACTTTGCAGTGGATTTTGAAGGCTGGAATTGTCCTGCTTCCAGTTTTTCTTTAAATTTTAAGTAGTGTCTTCTTTTATCCAGATATTTTATCCACTGCTGGGGACAACTTGATTCAAACAAGTGTCTTATCAGTTTTTAATTTTCAATGGGATAATGGGGTCTGACAGTCTAGGAGTCAAACTCACCAGTGGCTCCTGATCAGTAAGTCAGAAGTGCAGCGTCTTCTGCGTTCCCGTCCAAACGCTTCCAGCACTTATCCCAGGCTCC
>PVIA01018518.1:0-12579 GCA_004024845.1 Tonatia bakeri | reverse complement strand
CCTGGTCTGCACAGTAGGTGTAGGCAGAGAAAGCATCTTTCTCCATGCCTTTCACTGCCCAGTGCTGGAGACTCTTCCTTTTTGTAATGAGTAAGGTGTCTGGAGACAGGTTCATGACAGCATTATTTTTGTCTAGAAGTAAGTCTTTTTGTACCATGAAAGGACATCCCAGGGAAATGGTAGGATTTCTGTCCAGAGTAGAAGCCTGCTCTCCTCTTGGTGGCTGTGCTTATCGCCCTTGGCCACCAGGGGGCAGTCTTCCCTGAGAGGAGTTTCATTTGCCCACCCACCAACTGCATCTTGCTTGCTGCTTCCTTTTAGCTACAGCTTCTATTACATCATATTGAACAGACATTAAGAAACATTTTCCAGCCCTGGCTGGTGTGCCTCTGTGCGGGCCTGCAAACCAAATGCTTGCCAATTCGGTACCCAGTCAGGAAACATGCCTGGGGTGTGGGCCAGGTCCCTGGTGCGGGGGTGTGAGAGGCAGGCAACCACACACTGATGTTTCTCTCCCTCTCCTTCTCCTTCCCTTCTCTTCAGTCTGGAAATAGGTAAATGAAGTCTTTAAAAGAAAGAAAGAAAAAAAAAGAAACACCTTCTTGCAGATGTTTCTGCGAAACCTAGAAACATCATTTAGCTTGTGCTTTCCACTTGTGACATTCTGGTCTCTAGGGAAACCGTTATGCTGAAACCACAACTGAAAAACAGCAGTTGTGTGACTGGGTGGAGTGGTAAAGAGAGTGAAGGAGGAAGCGTGGGTTTGTACCTGGAGAGGAGGGAAACTTGTGCGATGTGGGGATGCATCTGGACGCTGAGAGGGAGGGAAGGAATGTGCAGGTGACAGGATCCTTAAATATCATGTTCTTCTGTCCCATATCTGGGTATTTATTCCGCTTCTCAGATATTAATACAAGCCAACATATCATTATGGAAAAAATAAGGCACTTCTTCAAAACGAGGAACGACAATTTTTCAGCGTTCTCTAGCATTCACGACAGAACTTTTTTTTTTTTTTTTAACCTGCCTCCTTTGCAGGTCAGGTACTGAAAAGTGGGATGCTAATCCTAAGAATGTATAGAAAGAGACAAATAATACTGTTTCATATAGAGCTGTCAGGAGAAAAACAGGAAAACCTGTCATGTTTGAAGTTCTTAGTTTATGGAAGATATATTGTACTAAGTGCCTTGAAATGAAGTATCTGTCCTGCTTCTGCACGTGCAGCTCATTTCTCCACTCCCTGTCCGGTGCCCTCAGCCTCCCTGTGCTCCTGTACTGCCCAAGCAAAGTTTATAATAAACCCCATCTGACTCAGGGCAGTGCACAACGGCTGGTGTAGGGTAAGTGGAAGCAGTCTGGCTTCCTCACCCAGACGTCTGGGTAACTAAGGGAAGTGTTCCCACAGCCTCGGAGGCGCCTGAGAACTAGCGCTCACATAGCCTTGAGACTGGGTCCTAAGAAGTGTTCCCGTAACAGGAAGTGAGCTGGCACGCACAGAACTATGCTGTGTCATATAATTTCTGGCATCTTGTCACCTTTGTTCCCCTCTAGTACTTTGACAGGTAGGGACTCCCTGCTGGGGGCGATGATGATGAGAGACACCCGTAAAGGGGCAGGTGCCATGATGGGTGCCATTGCGGGGGAGCAGGGGCCATGACATGAGACATGCAGATGGACACGCGGCTTGCAGCATGCGTGGCTCACCCACCCATGAATAAAGGCATGCCAGACATCCCAACTGCTTCATGGATATTTTTCCATCTGCACGATACCATCAACCTGCCTGGCCTTGAAGGGTAGCAACACAGCTGGAATTTCAGAAAAGTCTGACATTGACCACATCCTCCATTTAAAGTGGACCTTCTGGCCCTGGATGGTATGGCTCAGTGGACTGAACACCGGCCTGTGAGCCAAAGGGTAGCTGGTTCCGTTCCCTCGTGAGAGCGCATGTCTGCCTTGCCAGCCAGGTCCCCAGTGAGGGGTCGCCAGAGGCAACCACAGATTGATGTTTCGTTCCCCCTTTCTCCTTCCCTTCCCCTCTCTCTAAAAATAAAAAGGAACTTTAAAAAATCTTTTTAAAAATTTATTTCAAAAGATATATTGTACTAAGCCATGGCTTAGCAGAGAAAACATGGCTAAAACTTTAAGCCATGTTTTCTCTGCCAGGGGCTCCACGAAAGAAACCATTCTCTTTGTTTCATTTCCCAATATGATTTTGAGTGTATTTCTATGAATGTCAAGAGCCTTAAATGATAATAAGCTCTGGTTTTGGTGTAAACATTTTAAATTGTTTAATGAAATGATGTTTTAAGGTTGGAATGCTTTTAAAACCTTACGTTCGATATTTATATTTAATATAAAAATAATGTGATATTTCCAAAAGTCTAACCTGCCTCTTCTCGGGGTAGTTTATACCTTTTCCCCAGGGGGTCCCCAACATCCTGGGGGCCAGCAAAGCTCGCCCGAGCTCCGCCTCCTGTTTCCCGCTCCCAGCCCCGCTGCGTTCTCCTTCCCCGACCCCCAGCCCCCGGAGCGCCCCCACCACACCACATCCACCCTGCCCGCCGCCCCTGGAGACAGTCTTCCAGGAACCCGCTCCCTGGTGTCCCAAACGCCGGGCACGGCTGCCGTACGCCAGCGCCCGCGACGCCGCAGCGCAGGACAGTCTCCCCGGCGCGAGTCCCGACTCCCCAGAGGCGCACGCGCCCGAAGCCACTGATCCGCGTTCCTGTCCCGCACATCCACGTTTTCTCCCGGGGGCGTCTTCCCGGGCTCGGGCGCCCACTCCCTTCCGCGCCGTCCGCGGCGCGGCCGGGGGGCGCCCCGTGGCGCCGGCCTTCCCGCCGCCCGCAGGCACCGCCGGGCGTCCGTGCGAACCCGCGAACCCGCGAACGCGCTCTCCGCAGCCGCAACCGCTCGGCGCACGGCTTCCGCGCCGAAACGGCGTCTCCGGAATCTCCGTGGGGAAGCAGTGCGCGGACCTCGCGGGGGGCGCGGGGGAGCGAGGAAACGGCGAGGCTCGGCGCGCAGTGTTAACTCCAGGTGCCCCGCGAGGCCGCCCGGGCTCGGTCGCCGCCGTCGGGGCCGCCGAAGGGGGATCTCCGCTCGGGACTGCGCGGCGCAAACGCCGAGCGCGCCGACCGCGGCCGGACGGGAGGTGGGCTACGGCGGGAAGGAGGGGACGCGATTAGCCAAAACCCTGCACGGAACGACCGCGGACACGGACGACGGGGTGGCTGGCGATCGACTGTGGGCGCGGGCCGGTGGGCTGGGCGGACGAGGGCAAAGGGGGAAAAACTGAGACAACCCTAATAGGGTAACGATAATAAGAAATAAGTGAATAATGAAAACAAATTAATAAGTACACTTTTGTTTTTGATCTTTCCCCTTTCCCCCATCCCTACCACGTCTTCTGCATGGGCCAGTTCAGCAGAAGGAGCAAGGCTCCGCAATTCTGGACTTTTAATGTATCTTTCCGCGATTGCCCATCACCTGTCAAAGGCCTTCTTTCCTCCCACCACGCCCCCGCCGAAAACAAACCAATAAAGTATTATGTCATAAAATTGTTTCATTAAGGAAGTAGATCATGTTCTTCTCTCTAAATGTAATTTTGTAAATTCATGATTTACTATGTATCTTTTTTTTTATAATAACCCCATGATTCGGGTACTTCTCAGCTGGTGCAGAAATGTGAGTGGAGATTGTTCGGGAGCTTAGCAAACAATGCAATTCAATAGAGAGAGTCACGAGTATAAACTACTTTCTAATTTATTGACCTTTCTTAGAGGATTGTTGCATGAGGAGAAGGCGCCCTGCAGTTTGGACTCTGACAGCCTCCCAGGCACAGGGGCTGAATTTCTTTTCTTTCAGGGAGCTACGGATCCTTCGGAAGTACTTCCGGACAGGCGATCCTAAACACGGACAGACCAGACTTTCTTCTTCTGTCTGACCCAGGCGTTCTAGGCTGTGATGAACGCTGGAGAGCAGACGGTAAGAGGACGGGGCGGTTCCACGCCGCGTGGCTGTGTTCTGTCGTGAAGAGTTCGAAGATCTATCTGCTAGCGCATCAGATGGTGGAAACAGCTGCGTTGTGTCCTGTGCATTTGGGCGATAGTCCCTCTTTTCCAAGGAAATTTGAAGTCGCTTCTGTCATTCAGGCATGACTGAGGTGGGATAGAGTTCAGCTGTCTCAAGAGAGCAAAGATTTCGTGGTTGTCTGGGCTATGGATCGACAGTAGGTCCCCGCCGAGAGGGCGAGCAGGGGTGGAGCAGAGCCGCAGTCCCGCGCCTGGCACAGACGGAGCCGGGCCTTTGAGAATTCGGGCGATTCGCGGGACTGTCCTTCGCTGCTTCAGAGGGAAGCGCGATTCTCCAGCGGGCCGCCAGAGGGCACGCAGGTGGTCTTCTCGGCCGCCGGGGTTTGGCCGCACAAACTTGGGAGCCTGCGTTTTCGGTCTCCGGGGTTCGCAGCACAGTAGAAACACCGTGGCGTCGCGGCCCCGGCAACTTTGTGCTGCTTGGATCGTGATCGTCGTGAGCAAAGATCCGCTCTGCCTGGCCTTGCTGGGAACGTGGTCTTAAATACTCCACAGGGGGCCCCGCCTTTCCTACACTTTTGGTTTCTGTTCATACACTTTCGTCCTCCGTCCCGCCAGGCCACTTTTATACTGAATCCATGGAATCCGGGTGTATTGAGCGGTGTTAGGCTGGGAACAGAGCGTGATGGTTTCTGCAGGAGATTGGAACGCAAGCCCAGGAGGAGATCCCCGAGAGCAAACATCGATGCACAGGATAGAAACGCCGATCTGTTGCCTCTCGGACGCCCCGCACTGGGGACAGGGCCTGGCGGCGCTGGCTTGTGTCCTGTCGGGAATCCATCCGGGAATCCAACCGGCGGTCTTTTTCGACGTGGATCTACGCGCAACCCCGTGAGCCACAGGCCACGGGAGGTAGGGCTTTTTTTTCCTGGGGAGTTTTCAACGTTACAGAGTAGTGAAGCACAGCAGCGGTCCCCGGCTTTTTTCGCACCGGAAACCTGTTTCGTGGAAGACAAATTTTCCGCGGGTCGAGGAGTGAGGGGATAGAGTGGGGAATACAGACTGGAGGACAGAGAACTCAGGAACTTGGAGTGGGGAGAGGAGACAGAGCTCAAGCGAGCTTCTCTGTAGCCCATGGTTTGGAGACCCCTGGAGTAAGGTATAAAAAACTTGAAAAGTGGAACGTTAAACTTTTCGAAATATTACATTCTTTTTATGTTAATATAAATATCAGACATAAGAGTTTAAAAATATTTTTGAGGCTGGAGATGTTAGGAGGAAACTCCGGAGGTGCCCCAGGGCTAAGATAAGGGACATCTTATAGTTGCAGGACAGAGACCCATTTCTAAGATGTGCTGTTCCTGTTTTCTGGAGAAGAGCTGAATCTGGTGAATCTTGAGTGCACCTGCGCAGAAGATTCTATATGACCCCTGCTTCATTGTAAGGACATTATAATAAATTAACATTGTGCAACTCCCTTCTGTGGCCAGTCAAGGAAAATCATGAGACCACATTCGCAAAAGCTTTAAAGTAATATAACTACTTGTACATGCCCAATAAAGCCTGCCAGAACTAACAAGGAAATATCCACCCTATAAGAATAGAATCGCTCCATCCCTGAGGTCAATCTCTGTTCAGTTGGCCAGTTCCTGTGTTCTGTGGAGTGTACTATAGCTTAATAAATCTGCTGTCTTTCTGCAGTAAACTGTGTGTTCCTTTCAATTCTTTGTCCACCATCACCAAGAACCTGGTTACCTTTCTCACCTGTGGCAGTTTAACCTTAAAACATCATTTTATTAAACAATTTAAAATACTTAAAAAATATTTGTTAACTGAAGTCAATGTGACATTTAAAATTTTTAATGTTTTAACATTCAGACTATTGAACCGGCAGGGATTAAATTTCCACCTTATTTAAAGTGTATTCTATTTACACCAAAGGGAGAATTTAATATAATTTAATGTTCTTGGTGATCATGGAAGGAAACACATTAGTTTTCTCAAGATGATTGGTGTTTAATTGAGATTATTGCCATGTTGGCATTTCCTTGTGACTTCATAACAATTTTGAATAATTTTTCTGTCATTTCACATTCCTGAAACATCTTCACAGGCTCCCAACTTGACCAGATTGTTAAAAATAAAAACCAGGGTGGTGTACGAGCACTTGAGGACATTTAGCAAGACGGATCTGTTCTTTTTCTTTGGTTGGAATATTTTAGACCAAATGAAATTGGCCACATGTATTTGCACTGGGCCGTCTTTTTTTTTTTTTTTTTTTTTGTAGTTCTCTCAGCACCTTGCAAGTGGAAGGTCATTTCATGTCTGTAACATTTTGATGGTTTGTCCATCATGGATGTTTTGGCATTAATTTTTCTTTTTTAGTATTGTCTGAAAGGATTATTTATCTTGATTACCTGGATGTGATGCCTTCCCTAGTGCCCTGCTTGAGGGAAGTACCTTATTTACCACTAACCCAAGAGAGAGCTTTCCAAAGAGTGTTGCGATTTCCAATGGCTGAAAGCCTATGAAACTCTCATTTCCCGTCGTGGTCTCCCTCCCATCCTCCACCCGCTCACCCCCTCCTTCCATTCAGCCCTCCCCACATCCTTTTTATTTGACTTTGTCTCGGTCTTCACAACGTTTTCATTTATTCTGTGCCATAAAATAATATCACCAGAGGTAGCCTGACCAGAACATGAAAGAAGAGATTGTTCAGCTCATGTATAATTCACAGAACAGCCATTGTTTGTTAGACGACTTTCCTCTGTGCTGATCGTCTGCAAAGTGAGCTGTACGAGTTCTCTCATTAATGGTTCAGGGCCTGGACTACAGGTGGAAACTGGGGCTCTGCCCCCTCACAGTCCTCCAGACAATCACTTCTCGAGTTTCCATTTGCTGCAGGACTTCAACAGGGACCCACCGAGAGTGTAAAAAGAAGCTGCAGTCGAAGCTTCTCTTGGGCCCTGGATGGTGTTACTCAGTGGTCTGAGTGCCGGCCTGGGAACCAAAGGGTCACCAGTTGGATTCCCGTTCAGGCCCCAAGCCTGAGTCGGGGGCTGAGTCCCCGGTAGGGGGCGCTCGAGATGCAAACACGCAGTGATGTTTGTCTTCCTCTCTCCCCTCTTCCCTCTCAATAAATAAATAAATAAATAAATAAATAAATAAATAAATAAATAAATAAATAAATATCTTTTTTAAAAAAGCTTCTCTTGGCCTGGCTGGGCTTGGGTAGAACGCATTATTGTTACATTAACACTAAAGGCAGCTATCATTCAGTATGTTCAGATTCTCCATCTGCAATTTGCAAGTTTTCTTTCATTGAATCATTACAGTTGCCTGAGTGACCCCTTGTAAAGTTGTCTCAGTGTTTTGGAATAAGAAATGGAAATCTGATGTCCTTTAAATCAGGAGCCACAGACAGATTTTCCCAGAACTGAGGCTTTATCCAGTCTCCCCACCCCACAAGCTCCTCTCATGTGTTTCCCGCCCCCCACAACCCACATAACCTCCCCTACTTTATACCCATTCCACCCCCTATCGGTGGAAGTTGTCTTCCACGAAACCGGTTTCTGGTGCCAAAAATGTTGGGGACCCCACTGGTCTGTAACGTCATAATGTTCAAAAGCCCCTGGGATAAAGTCCCAGCTGCTGTGGCTCAGCGGATTGAGCGCGGGTCCCTGAACCCAAAGGACCGGGTTTGGATTCGCGGGTGCTTGCCCAACAGCGGTACAAGCCTGGCTTGCGGGGTCAGGTCCCCAGCGAGAAGCAACCAATATCTCTTTCTCCCCTGTACATCGATGTTTTCTCTACAGAACATCTTCTCTTCCCGTCATCGCTCAATACATCCGGATTCCATGGATTCAGTATGAAAGTGGCCTGGCGGGACGGAGGACGAAAGTGTATGAACAGAAACCAAAAGTGTAGGAAAGGCGGGGCCCCCTGTGGAGTATTTAAGACCACGTTCCCAGCAAGGCCAGGCAGAGCGGATCTTTGCTCACGACGATCACGATCCAAGCAGCACAAAGTTGCCGGGGCCGCGACGCCACGGTGTTTCTACTGTGCTGCGAACCCCGGAGACCGAAAACGCAGGCTCCCAAGTTTGTGCGGCCAAACCCCGGCGGCCGAGAAGGCCACCTGCGTGCCCTCTGGCGGCCCGCTGGAGAATCGCGCTTCCCTCTGAAGCAGCGAAGGACAGTCCCGCGAATCGCCCGAATTCTCAAAGGCCCGGCTCTGTCTGTGCCAGGCGCGGGACTGCGGCTCTGCTCCACCCCTGCTCGCCCTCTCGGCGGGGACCTACTGTCGATCCATAGCCCAGACAACCACGAAATCTTTGCTCTCTTGAGACAGCTGAACACTATCCCACTTCAGTCATGCCTGAATGACAGAAGCGACTTCAAATTTCCTTGGAAAAGAGGGACTATCGCCCAAATGCACAGGACACAACGCAGCTGTTTCCACCATCTGATGCGCTAGCAGATAGATCTTCGAACTCTTCACGACAGAACACAGCCACGCGGCGTGGAACCGCCCCGTCCTCTTACCGTCTGCTCTCCAGCGTTCATCACAGCCTAGAACGCCTGGGTCAGACAGAAGAAGAAAGTCTGGTCTGTCCGTGTTTAGGATCGCCTGTCCGGAAGTACTTCCGAAGGATCCGTAGCTCCCTGAAAGAAAAGAAATTCAGCCCCTGTGCCTGGGAGGCTGTCAGAGTCCAAACTGCAGGGCGCCTTCCCCTCATGCAACAATCCTCTAAGAAAGGTCAATAAATTAGAAAGTAGTTTATACTCGTGACTCTCTCTATTGAATTGCATTGTTTGCTAAGCTCCCGAACAATCTCCACTCACATTTCTGCACCAGCTGAGAAGTACCCGAATCATGGGGTTATTATAAAAAAAAAGATACATAGTAAATCATGAATTTACAAAATTACATTTAGAGAGAAGAACATGATCTACTTCCTTAATGAAACAATTTTATGACATAATACTTTATTGGTTTGTTTTCGGCGGGGGCGTGGTGGGAGGAAAGAAGGCCTTTGACAGGTGATGGGCAATCGCGGAAAGATACATTAAAAGTCCAGAATTGCGGAGCCTTGCTCCTTCTGCTGAACTGGCCCATGCAGAAGACGTGGTAGGGATGGGGGAAAGGGGAAAGATCAAAAACAAAAGTGTACTTATTAATTTGTTTTCATTATTCACTTATTTCTTATTATCGTTACCCTATTAGGGTTGTCTCAGTTTTTCCCCCTTTGCCCTCGTCCGCCCAGCCCACCGGCCCGCGCCCACAGTCGATCGCCAGCCACCCCGTCGTCCGTGTCCGCGGTCGTTCCGTGCAGGGTTTTGGCTAATCGCGTCCCCTCCTTCCCGCCGTAGCCCACCTCCCGTCCGGCCGCGGTCGGCGCGCTCGGCGTTTGCGCCGCGCAGTCCCGAGCGGAGATCCCCCTTCGGCGGCCCCGACGGCGGCGACCGAGCCCGGGCGGCCTCGCGGGGCACCTGGAGTTAACACTGCGCGCCGAGCCTCGCCGTTTCCTCGCTCCCCCGCGCCCCCCGCGAGGTCCGCGCACTGCTTCCCCACGGAGATTCCGGAGACGCCGTTTCGGCGCGGAAGCCGTGCGCCGAGCGGTTGCGGCTGCGGAGAGCGCGTTCGCGGGTTCGCACGGACGCCCGGCGGTGCCTGCGGGCGGCGGGAAGGCCGGCGCCACGGGGCGCCCCCCGGCCGCGCCGCGGACGGCGCGGAAGGGAGTGGGCGCCGCCCCGAGTGGGCGCCCGAGCCCGGGAAGACGCCCCCGGGAGAAAACGTGGATGTGCGGGACAGGAACGCGGATCAGTGGCTTCGGGCGCGTGCGCCTCTGGGGAGTCGGGACTCGCGCCGGGGAGACTGTCCCGCGCTGCGGCGTCGCGGGCGCTGGCGTACGGCAGCCGTGCCCGGCGTTTGGGACACCAGGGAGCGGGTTCCTGGAAGACTGTCTCCAGGGGCGGCGGGCAGGGTGGATGTGGTGTGGTGGGGGCGCTCCGGGGGCTGGGGGTCGGGGAAGGAGAACGCAGCAGGGCTGGGAGCGGGAAACAGGAGGCGGAGCTCGGGCGAGCTTTGCTGGCCCCCAGGATGTTGGGGACCCCCTGGGGAAAAGGTATAAACTACCCCGAGAAGAGGCAGGTTAGACTTTTGGAAATATCACATTATTTTTATATTAAATATAAATATCGAACGTAAGGTTTTAAAAGCATTCCAACCTTAAAACATCATTTCATTAAACAATTTAAAATGTTTACACCAAAACCAGAGCTTATTATCATTTAAGGCTCTTGACATTCATAGAAATACACTCAAAATCATATTGGGAAATGAAACAAAGAGAATGGTTTCTTTCGTGGAGCCCCTGGCAGAGAAAACATGGCTTAAAGTTTTAGCCATGTTTTCTCTGCTAAGCCATGGCTTAGTACAATATATCTTTTGAAATAAATTTTTAAAAAGATTTTTTAAAGTTCCTTTTTATTTTTAGAGAGAGGGGAAGGGAAGGAGAAAGGGGGAACGAAACATCAATCTGTGGTTGCCTCTGGCGACCCCTCACTGGGGACCTGGCTGGCAAGGCAGACATGCGCTCTCACGAGGGAACGGAACCAGCTACCCTTTGGCTCACAGGCCGGTGTTCAGTCCACTGAGCCATACCATCCAGGGCCAGAAGGTCCACTTTAAATGGAGGATGTGGTCAATGTCAGACTTTTCTGAAATTCCAGCTGTGTTGCTACCCTTCAAGGCCAGGCAGGTTGATGGTATCGTGCAGATGGAAAAATATCCATGAAGCAGTTGGGATGTCTGGCATGCCTTTATTCATGGGTGGGTGAGCCACGCATGCTGCAAGCCGCGTGTCCATCTGCATGTCTCATGTCATGGCCCCTGCTCCCCCGCAATGGCACCCATCATGGCACCTGCCCCTTTACGGGTGTCTCTCATCATCATCGCCCCCAGCAGGGAGTCCCTACCTGTCAAAGTACTAGAGGGGAACAAAGGTGACAAGATGCCAGAAATTATATGACACAGCATAGTTCTGTGCGTGCCAGCTCACTTCCTGTTACGGGAACACTTCTTAGGACCCAGTCTCAAGGCTATGTGAGCGCTAGTTCTCAGGCGCCTCCGAGGCTGTGGGAACACTTCCCTTAGTTACCCAGACGTCTGGGTGAGGAAGCCAGACTGCTTCCACTTACCCTACACCAGCCGTTGTGCACTGCCCTGAGTCAGATGGGGTTTATTATAAACTTTGCTTGGGCAGTACAGGAGCACAGGGAGGCTGAGGGCACCGGACAGGGAGTGGAGAAATGAGCTGCACGTGCAGAAGCAGGACAGATACTTCATTTCAAGGCACTTAGTACAATATATCTTCCATAAACTAAGAACTTCAAACATGACAGGTTTTCCTGTTTTTCTCCTGACAGCTCTATATGAAACAGTATTATTTGTCTCTTTCTATACATTCTTAGGATTAGCATCCCACTTTTCAGTACCTGACCTGCAAAGGAGGCAGGTTAAAAAAAAAAAAAAAAGTTCTGTCGTGAATGCTAGAGAACGCTGAAAAATTGTCGTTCCTCGTTTTGAAGAAGTGCCTTATTTTTTCCATAATGATATGTTGGCTTGTATTAATATCTGAGAAGCGGAATAAATACCCAGATATGGGACAGAAGAACATGATATTTAAGGATCCTGTCACCTGCACATTCCTTCCCTCCCTCTCAGCGTCCAGATGCATCCCCACATCGCACAAGTTTCCCTCCTCTCCAGGTACAAACCCACGCTTCCTCCTTCACTCTCTTTACCACTCCACCCAGTCACACAACTGCTGTTTTTCAGTTGTGGTTTCAGCATAACGGTTTCCCTAGAGACCAGAATGTCACAAGTGGAAAGCACAAGCTAAATGATGTTTCTAGGTTTCGCAGAAACATCTGCAAGAAGGTGTTTCTTTTTTTTTCTTTCTTTCTTTTAAAGACTTCATTTACCTATTTCCAGACTGAAGAGAAGGGAAGGAGAAGGAGAGGGAGAGAAACATCAGTGTGTGGTTGCCTGCCTCTCACACCCCCGCACCAGGGACCTGGCCCACACCCCAGGCATGTTTCCTGACTGGGTACCGAATTGGCAAGCATTTGGTTTGCAGGCCCGCACAGAGGCACACCAGCCAGGGCTGGAAAATGTTTCTTAATGTCTGTTCAATATGATGTAATAGAAGCTGTAGCTAAAAGGAAGCAGCAAGCAAGATGCAGTTGGTGGGTGGGCAAATGAAACTCCTCTCAGGGAAGACTGCCCCCTGGTGGCCAAGGGCGATAAGCACAGCCACCAAGAGGAGAGCAGGCTTCTACTCTGGACAGAAATCCTACCATTTCCCTGGGATGTCCTTTCATGGTACAAAAAGACTTACTTCTAGACAAAAATAATGCTGTCATGAACCTGTCTCCAGACACCTTACTCATTACAAAAAGGAAGAGTCTCCAGCACTGGGCAGTGAAAGGCATGGAGAAAGATGCTTTCTCTGCCTACACCTACTGTGCAGACCAGG
>PVIA01018517.1:0-12586 GCA_004024845.1 Tonatia bakeri | reverse complement strand
AGGAAAGGAAAGGAAAGGAAAGGAAAGGAAAGGAAAGGAAAGGAAAGGAAAGGAAAAATGACCGTAGCACCCCATGTTCATTTTACTGTTTAGTTAAAACTTATTTTCACCACTGTTAGCCATAATTCAAAGAAGGAAGCATCAGTCTCTTTATTTGGCCTTAAAACTTTTCATGTTATTTCTGTCCTTACTCCCTTACATTCTATCCTCTACGTGGCAGCTAGAGTGACCCTTTTAAAAAGTCATTCTTTTACTAAAGAAACTCTTATGACTAGCACTCATAATAAAAAATAAAGACCTTACATTACCATATAAGGCCTCATAGGAAGGATTGCCTCTCCCTCTCCATTACTTCCTCTCCTACTAGACCCACTGAGCTTCAGCAACATTGAGTTCCTTGATTTTCCTAGACAAAACTAGGCTTTTGCACAGATGTTTTCTTTCTTAGAATACTTTCATACCAGATAGAAGCATGGGTTTCTTGCTCACCTATTAAAGTTCTCTGATGAAATGTCACTTTCTCACTGAGATATTCCCTGAATACTCTATTTTAAGTTTTTCCCACCTGCATTTCTTATTTTCCTTCCTTGCTTTAATTTTTCTCCATAGCACTAATCATCAGGTAACATGGTAATCATTTTGTAATCTATACATATATCAAATCATCACATTGCACAGCTTAAACTTACATGATGTTTTATGCCCATTATATCTGAATAAAACTGGAAAAATGAAATGTCTTTAAAAAGATAGCATATTTCCTCTACCCAAAGGGTTCCTTATCGCCCTTTTGTATTACTTTTCTATTGCTGCCAAAACAAATTAACACAGACTTACTGGTTTAAAACAACATCCATTAATTATCTCACACTTCTGTATGTCAGAAGTCCAGGAGGGTATGGCTGGGCTCTTTGCTCAAGGTCTCACAAGGCTGAAATCAAAATGTTTCCCAGGTCAAATTCCTATTTGAAGGTCTCAATAAAAACCTGTTTTCAACTACTTGACCTAATAAGTGAATTTGGCAAAGTGGCAGGATACAAATTCAACAGAAATTGAAGGCATTTTTGCACACAAACAATGAAATACCAGAAACAGAAATTAGGGAAAAAATCCCATTTACTACAGCAACAAGAAAAAGAAAATATTTATGAATAAACCTAACCAAGGAGGTAAAAGACCTGTACTCTGAAAACTACACAACACTGAAGAAAGAAATTAAGGAAGTCACAAATAAATGGAAACATATACCATGTTCATGGATTGGAAGAATTAATGTCATCAAAATGGCCATAGTATTAAAAGCAATCTACAGATTCAATGCAATTCCTATCAAAACACCAATGACTTATTTCAAACATATAGAACAAACATTTCAAAAATTTATGTGGAACCATAAATGACCACAAATAGCCTCAGCAATATTGAGAAAGAAGAACAAAGTAGGAGGGATCACAATACCTGATATCAAACTATATCACAAGGCCACTGTAATCAAAATAGTCTGTTATTGGCATAAGAATAGACACATAGACCAGTGGAACATAACAGAGAACCCAGAAATAAACCCTGTCAATACCATCAGTTAATATTTGACAAAGGGGGCAGGAACATAAAATGGATTAAAAATACCCTCTTCAATAAATGGTGTTGGAATATCTGGATGAATACATGCAAAAATATAAAACTAGACCACCAACTTACACCATACACTTAGATAATTCAATAAACTCAAAATAGATAAAAGATTTAAATATCAGGCATGTACCATAAAAATCCTAGAGGAAAACATAGGCAGGAAAATTTCAGATATCTCAAGCAACAATACTTTTACCAATATGTCCCCTAGGGCAAGTGATATAAAGTAAAGAATAAACAAATAGGACAACATCAAACTAAAAAGCTTCTGCATGACCAAAGAAACCATCAACAAAATGGAAGGGGAACCAACCACATGGCAAAACATATTTGCCAATGATACCTCAGACAAGGGTTTGATCTCCAAAATATATAAAGAACTCACACAACTCTATACCAGGAAGACAAACAATCCAATTAAAAAATGGGCAAAGGGTCTGAACAGACACTTCTCCAAGGTGGACATACAGAGGGCCCATAGACTCTTGAAAAATGTTCAACATCACTAGCCATTAGAGAGATGCAAATTTAAACCATAATGAGATAACCATTTTATACTGGTCAGAATGGCCATCATAAACAAATCAACAGACAATAAGTGCTGGAGAGGTTGTGGAGGAAAGGGAACCCTAGTACACTGTTGGGAATGAAGACTGCTGCAGCCTCTGTGGAAAACAGTATGGAATTTCCTCAAAAAACTAAAGATGGAACTGTCTTTTGATCCAGTGATCCCACTGCTGGGATTATACCCTAAGAGTCCTAAATCACCAATTCAAAAGAACGTATGCACCCCAATGTTCATAGCCACATTACTTACAATAGCCAAGTGCTGGAAACAGCCTAAGTTCCCATTAGTAAATGAGTGGATAAAAAAACTGGTACATTTACCCAATAGAATCCTACAGAGCAGAAAGAAAGAAGAAGCATCTACCTTTTGCAACAACATGGATGTAACTGGAGAATATTATGCTACGTGAAATAAGCCAGGTGGTAAAAGACAAACCATATGATCTTACCTATAAGGGGAATCTAATGAACAAAATTAATTAACAAACAAAATTGAACTAGAGGCATGGAAACATGGAACAGACTGACAGTGACAAGAGGGGAGGGGGAAGGAAGGGGAATGGACAAACAAAAAACACAAATAGAGGACTCATGGGCATGGACAATGGGGGTGATTGAATATGGGAGTGGTGGGGAATGGGGTTGGGGTGAGCAGTGGTGTAAAAGGCAGGAAAACTGTAACTGAACAACAATAAATTTTTAAAAACCCTAAAACCTATTTTCAAGCTATTTAGGCAGTTGACATAGTTCAATCTGTGCAGTTCTAGTACTGAGGTCTCCCTTTTTTTGACACTTGGCTTCGCCCCCATCTTCAAGCCAGTGACAGCAAGTTGGATCCTTCTTGTACTTCAAAACTTTCTGCCTTCCTCTCCTGCTTTTAAGAGCTCCTGTGATTATATTGGACCTACTTAGATAATCCAGGTATATCTAGTTAGATTTAGGTTAACTGATTAATAACCTTAATTACATCAGCAGACTCGTTTTGGTTATAACATATTCATGGGCATAAAACCAGGATTGAGGTCATAAGGGTAAAAACTCTGCTTCCCATACCTTTTGTATAAATTCTCTCATTCCATTCTAGCTTCTGGGAACTTCTGAGTTGAATTTTGTCCCTACAGTCTTGTTTTTTCCAGACTTTCGTGTAAAAAGAATCATACAGTTTGTAATCTTGCAGTCTTTGAACCTGGCTTTCTTTTTACTCAGCAGAATACCTTTGAGATATATCCACAATGTTACACAGATAAATAGTTCATTTTTGTTGTTGAGCAGTATTTCATTGTATGGATGTATCACAGCTTGTTTCATCTGCTGAAGAGAGGGTCCAGATGTAAATGCAGTTTAAGAATATGAGTAGTGCTCACATTAAGTTTAAGAGAAGAGGGAGAAAACAGAGGCTAGGAATCTGTTAGTAATTGGGAGTTACAAGTTGACTCACTTGTTTGCAGGATGGCTTGATCTTAGCAGATGGTCCATATATGAGATCTGTCCGGAAAAAGTTCAACCATTGTTAATATAACAAGAACTACTTGCATGGCGTTGGTGTGACCTGGCAGCCCAGGAGAGTGGACTGGAATGCACATGTGTGATCAATGATGACTTCACTGGACTAGTCAGTGGGGGCAGCTGACACCATTGAGTGAGCACGTGTACTCTGTGGCCATCACATTCAAAATGACTGAGCAAGTAGAGCAACAAATCTGCATCAAATTTTGTGTTAACTTTGAACATTCTTCTGCATTAACTATTTGGATGATTCAGAAGGCTGCAGCTATGGGCAACTGGTGATTGGCAGCTACATCACAATAATGTGCCTGCTCATGCATCATGTCTCATGAAGTTTTGGTGAAACATCAAATCACCCAGGTGACTCAGCCCCCCTAGAACCCAGATTTGGTGCCCTGTGACTTCTGCCTTTTTCCAAAATTAAAATTACCTATGAAAGAGAAGAGATTTCAGATTGGTGATGAAATTAAGGAAAATACGAGAGGACAGCTGATGGTGATTGGGAAAACTGTGTGAGGTCCCAAGGTGCCTACTTTGAAGGGGACTGAGGTATCATTTTCCTATGTACAATGTTTCTTGTATCTTCAACAAATGTCTCCATTTTTTTTACTTCTGGCCAAGATGGAGGCATAGGTACATACACTTTGCCTCCTCACACAACCAAAAGAAGGACAACAACAATTTAAAAATAAAAAAAAAAAATAACCAGAACTACCAGAAAATCGAACTGTATAGAAGTATGACAACCAAGAAGGTAAAGAAAAAACATTCATCCAAACAGGTAAGAGGGGCTGAGATAGGCAGCCGGACAGAGAGGACACACAGCGAGGTGGTGGCTGGAGGACTGGGATGGGCCAGGTAGCAGCGGGTGGTCCCACATTTGTGTACGGATAAACTGGGAGGAACAACTGGGGAGTGAGACAGACCACGCAACCTAGGGTTCTGTTACAGAACAGACCTGGGGGAGGTGAATGATATATTATTACCAAAAGGAGCCCCTTTGTTTTCTCTGGGGGTTCCCCTGCCATACTAGGTTTACTTTGCTCGCCACCAGAGGTAAGATGTCTCTCAATGCCAGAGATTGGTGAAAAGGAAAGGAATTACTTATTTAAAAGTTATACAGGCTTAAAGTTATGAAGGCATTAAGTTGATGACTTAATGCCTTCATTAAAATACTAAAGTTCTTTGGAATACCCACAAATGCATACAGTCCTTCCTTCTCCCCTCTACCCAGTCCGAGGTACCATATCTCAGGAAAAGAAGTAGAAGTCCATGATTTGGGCTTCTGGCACCATCAGCTGTGTCACCATCATGATCTCCAGTTAATCCAAAGCCATGTGGAACATTCTCATGGCTCACCAGCAAGAGTCTTTTCACCCCTTTTCTTCTAGTCACAGTCTCTCCTGCTGCCTAAGCCACATGGCAAAAGGAAGCACCCCAGAGCCATGTGGTCCTAACTCTCACCCAAGCCATGTGGTCCCAACTTCTGCCCGAGCCGTGTGGTGATTCCTTCTCCTGCCACAGCCTCATGGTCCAAACTCCTCCAAAGCCTCGTGGTCCTGATCTGGTAGGGCTGCCCTGTCTGGGTTTTAATCCCCACACTGATCTGCAGCCCCATTTCCGACTCCTCCCATAATCACTTATACCTGTCAGCATTCCTGTATCCTTCCAGCTTTACTGGGCTGCCATAGTAAGCTTTGGCAGGCATGTCCCTATGGCATGGAGCCAATCATCTGCAAGCTCCCACACAGGCACTGTAACCAGCAGGAGTTACTTCCCAGTTACATCCTGGGTTGAAGTCACTCCCATCCTCCTGGCTCAAAGCATGGCCACAGCTATTTAACATATCTATGCAACCAGTTAAACATTATAGATGTGTTAAATGACCATGCCAGAGGTTAGCTGCAAGGCTGTTGCTATACAAAACAGCTCTCAATGACCCAGCTCCATGTGTCCCATCCCCCAGCTCAGACTGGTAGGGGTGAGGACATCATACATATATTTTTCTCTAATATTTCCTGAACACCCTGAGTTCTGGACTCCATTACAAATCCCTATTTGGGACACCACCCCCCTTGTCTGCACCCTGTTAAAGTTCCAGTGCACGAAAGTAAAGCCTCAAACCTCTGACTAAAAAGAACCTGTGGGGATTGAGGTGGCAGGAAAAACTCACAGCCTCACAGGAGAGTTCATTGGAGAGACCCACAAGATTGTAGAATGTACACAAAACCACCTACCCAAGAATCAGCACCAGAAGGGCCCAGTTTGCTTGTGGATAGTGGAAGAAGTGACTGAAAGCCAGCCAAGAGCTGAGCAAGCAGCATTGTTCCCTCTAAGACCCCTCCCCCTCATACAGCAACACAACGCAGTCTTGTGGGTTGCCCCACCCTAGCAAATACCTAAGGCTCCACCCCTTACTACATCACAAGCATGCCAAGACAAAAAACATGGCCCATGAAAGAAGAGATCAAAGCCCCAGAAAAAATACAACTAAGCGATAAAATGATAGCCAACCTATCAGATGCAGAGTTCAAAACACTGTTAATAAGGATGCTCACAGAAATGGTTTAGTATGGTCACAAAAGAGAGGAAAAACTGAAGGCTATGAATGTGAAGTAGAGGGAACCAACAGTGAAGGGAAAGAGACCAGGACGCAAATCAACAATTTGGAGCAGAAGGAAGAAATAAGCATTCAACCAGAACAGAATAAAGAAATGAGAATTCAAAAAATGAGGAGAGTCTCAGGAACCTCTGAGATAACTTTACACATTCCAACATCTGAATCATAGAGGTGCCAGAAGGAGAAGAGGAAGAACAAGAAATTGGACACTTCTTTGAACAAATAATGAAGGAGAACTTTTCCAATCTGGCAAAGGAAATAGACTTCCAGGAAGTCCAGGAAGCTCAGAGAGTACCAAAGAAGTTGGACCCAAGGAAGCACACACCAAGGCACATTATAATTGCATTACCCAAGATTAAAGATAAGGAGAGAATCTTAGAAGCAGCAAGAGAAAAGGAGACGGTTACCTGCAAAGGAGTTCCCATAACACTATCAGCTGATTTCTCAAAAGAAACCTTGCAGGCAAGAAGGGGCTGGAAAGAAGTATTCAAAGTCATGAAAGTCAAGGACCTACATCCAAGATTACTCTACTCAGCAAAGCTATTATTTAGAATGGAAGGGCAGATAAAGTACTTCCCAGATAATGTCAAGTGAAAGGAGTTCACCATCACCAAGCCCTTATTATATGAAATGTTAAAGGGACTCATCTAAGAAAAAGAAAAAGATAAAAAATATGAACTGTAAAATGACAACAAACTCACAACTATCAACAACTGAACCTAAAAAACAAAAACAAAAAGCAAAGAACGAGAACAGGAACAGAATCACAGAAAAGGAGATCACATGGAGGGTTATCAGTGGGGAGAGAGTGGAGAATTGGGGAAAAGGTACAGGGAATAAGAAGCATAAATGTTAGGTAGAAAATAGGGGGAGGTTAAGAACAGTATGGGAAATGGAGAAGCCAAAGAACTTATAAGTATTACTCATGGACATCAACTAAGGTCGGGGAATGATGGTTGGAGGGGGTTACAGGGTGGAGGGGAATAAAATGTAGAAAAAATGGGGCAACTGTAATAGCATAATCAATAAAATATATTTTTAATAATTCAAAAAAGAGAGAAAAAATAAACATGTCCATTTTTCATAGCACATGACTAGATACTTTCTGGACAGAGCTTGTATATCATTTTACACATAAGAAAATAGAATCTCCCAGACTTGAACTAATTGGATAAAATCACAGGGCTGGTCATTGCCTGAATGGGACTTATACCTATGTCTGTCTGACAGTAATGAAATCAGTGATTCCTAATTATGTTTGATATAATAAAAATTACTAGTCTTTGCCCAAGAAAAAGACACTTATGCAAATGCATACCAGTCCATGCAGTGTGGTGCTATTCTTTATGACCAAGGGCTCTGAAGCTACTTATGGTTGATGACTTGCCCCCCAACACAGGATTAGATTTTCTTCAGGATCCTTAAGGTTCTAGAAGGGGTAGTGGTGGGAAATATAATTTGGTAACAGAGGTGTCTCCTGCACCCAATGGGACATTTTCATAGGTTAGCAGGGGTTGCCAAACTTCTTCTTAAAGGGTCAGAAAATAAATATTTTCTGCTTTCAGATACATGGCTTCAGGGACAACTACTAATGTCTGTGGTTGTGGAGCATATGTAAGTGAGAGCATGGCTCTGTTCCTATAAAACTTTATTTACAAAACCAGGTCGTGGGCCACAAGGTGATAGTTTGCTGACCTCCAGATTAGAGAGTGGCTACAGTCTGTTGTAAAATAGAACACTACAGAATCCACTATGTGGCTTGTATCCTCTTATACACCTCTCCCCTTCATGATAAAATCACAGAATAGTACTGCAGGTAGGGACAATTGGAAGACTTGACTACAAATTTTAATTCTGTCATTTATTGTCTGTATTACCTTGATCCTGTTGCTTTAAGTGACTGGGTATGAAGAAAATAGAGTGTAATACTAGTAAACTGAGTATACTAATGGCAGTCATGCAAGATTGTTATGGAGCATACAGTGGGTATTCAGTAAGTCCTGATAAACTAAACTAGAGTGAATCTTACTTCCCTATCCCTGTTACTTTCTTCTGACCATCTCATCACAATAAAGAACCCCATCATCAACTTAGGTGCTATTTACACTAAAAGCCAGGCACAATGGGCTGAGCACCTCAGGAGATTTGATGAGGCATAAGCATTAAGAAGGCTTCTGAGACAAATCGTCCAAAGTTAAAAGTGTGGCACAGAACTTGATTCAAGGGTAGTTGGGCCAGTGTAAGCAGTTGGCTAGATTATGAGCCCAGCAGTGTCTGCCACACATATCATCTAGCCCAGGCCCCAAATGAACCCATGTCTGAACCTTGTAACAGGAGATCTTTAATAAAAAGTACAAGTGAAAACACAAAGAACTTGACTGTAATATGTCAGCAACCTCAGTGCCAACAGCTTTGGCAGCACCCTGGGAGACCACACCCCTGGCTTCAGTAGCATTGGAAGACAGCACCTTCTTGCTGACCACTGATGACCTGTGCATGGGTAATTCTGGCCCCCAGTCAGACCTTTGGCAGTACCAGTAGACATCATGCTTCTAATGGCCATTGACCATGGCAAGGCCTACACAAAAAGAAGGGGAATGGGAGACATGTGGTGACCATGAGCCCCAGGTCCCAGAGTACTTGTAAGGTATCTTCTTGCTTTTCCAGGGTTATTTTTCCTCTTTGCAGCAGGGAGTAGGGGTGTGGCAGGGGAGAGAACATACAGGAACTTGTGGGTCTGAGGTGGGGAGTGAAGTTCCTAGAAAGTGAATGGGAGTGAAGCCAGAAAAACACTGACTTGTGATTCTTCCCTTTCACACAAAGCCAGCGTGATCATGGAAAGCCATGTACAATGCAGTAATATTTGCTCTTCCTGAAGATACTGAATTTCATAATCTTCTGACCTTTGGATATGGATTTTTTTCTCCAGGTGGTACCTATTATTGTGTGGTATTCCTCCCTAAAGCCTCCTTCTCATGTCTTTGGCTTATCCAAAGGTTCCATTTTAGCCTAATTTTCTTCTAATGTGTATTTTCCTGGACTGAGGCACAGATATGCTATACTAGGGGAATCTTTCTCTAGCTTGCTCAGGTGTCAGAGTATTCTTGGGAGTAATAGTGCTCTTTGCAGGGCTTTAACAAATGATATTTTTATTTGATTCCATCACTTAATAATGAGAAGAATGAAATAATAGCAGTATCACAGCATCTGCCATTTGGAGCGTACTTACTATGGCACCCTGCTAATCCATGTACGGCATGACCTTATTCCCCTCTCACTATAACCCTGCGCAATGTGTGCTATGTGAACATGGAGGCTCAGAGACTTTCAGAGACTTGCCCAATATCACACAACCAGAAAGTGACAGAAACCAGATGTGCACCCTGGACTTCAAAGTTTATGATCTTAACTACTGTATCTAGTGTCCTCCCTTATGAACAATTGTGTTAGTAAAGAACATGAATAAGTAACCAGCAAGAAGTATTCAATACAAGAATCGAATATGGGTTTGAGCACATACAAAATAACTTGAATACATATGTTTGGCTGAGTTTTTCACTAATATTCCTTTGCACACCATAGTAACACAGTCTTTTTGTCCCCTTGAGCTTGTTAACAGTAATTGGCTATACTTGCTAATTTCTCTGAGGTTCACTTAAAAACATCATTTGAGACAAAATAATGTATTTTTGGCTATTAGTGGTTAACATAAGAAAGGAAAAAATGTTGTTTTTAAGGCTGAACGTTACTTCAAGAAACTCTTCTTTGCATAGTAAATTTATTTTAATCCCTTTTTTCATTCCGTTCACACTACTTGAGATCACAGTTTTGAAGAGCAGAGAGTTAGAAGAAGTTCACTAGAAGAGTGAGACTTCTATTTTAATGCACTTTCTTTGTCCAAAAATGTCAGGACTATTCAAGTGACAGAATATTCCCCATTTTGTATCATCAGTTTCTCACCACTATTCTTCAGAAGGTAAAGGTCTTCTTCTTCTGGTCGTCAATAACTCTTATCAGAACTGACCTATACACCTCACCATGAAGAATGCATGGGCAGCAACACTGAAAAACCCCAGCTTCCATGCCCTGGCTGGTGTGGCTCAGTGGATTGAGCGCCGGCCTGTGAACCAAAGGATCACTGGTTCAATTCCCACTCTAGAGCATATATGTAGGTTGTGGGCCAGATGCCCAGTAGGTGGCACATGAGAGTCACCCACACATTGATATTTTTCTCCCTCTTTTTCTCCCACCCTTCCTCTCTGTTGAAAATAAATACATAAAATCTTCAAACAAAATCCCAGGTTCCAAACCTACCCAGGAAAATGATAGTTGCCTAGATAAGCCTGGAGCCAAGACTAAGTTTGTCTTCTTAATTGTTTTTTTATGTCTACATTATTTTAATTTTCTTTATGGCCAGGTGTCCTTTTTTAAAAAATTATTTTTGAATTACAGTTTACATTCAATATTATTTAGTATTAGTTTCAGGTATACAGCACACTGAGTAGATAATCATGTACTTTACAAAGTGCTCTCCCCAATATTGCCAGTACTCACCTGGCTCCGTACAAAATTATTACAATATTGTTGACTATATTTCCCATCCTGTATTTTACTTTCCCATGATGGTTTTGTAACTACCAATGTGTACTTTTTTAATCTCTTTTTCTTTTTCACCCCGTCCTCCAATCCCCCTCCCACTAGCAACTATCAGTCTGTTCTTTGTATCTAGGAGTTTGTTTCTTCTTTCATATTGTTCTTCAGATTCCACATCATATGATAAAATCATATGGTAATTGTCCTTCTATGACTGACTTATTTTGCACAGCATAATACCCTCTACATCCATCCATGTTGTTGAAAATGGTAAGACTTCATTTTTTATGGTCAAGTAATAATCCAACTTTTGAAAAGACCTTATTTTTATTTTTAGAGAGAAGGAAAAGGAGGGAGAAAGAGAGGGAGAGAAACATCGATGTGTGGGTGTCTCTTGCATGTCCCCAACTGCAAACCTGGCCCACAACCAAGGCATCTGCCCTGACCAGGAATCAAGTAGTGATACTTTGGTTCATAGGTTGACGTTCAATCCACTGAGCTCCACAGCCAGGGTACCAGGTCCTTTCTAATGGTGAGTTTGAGCATAGAAATGCAAATTAAAACCACTATTAAACACACATTAAACACACCTGTCAGAATGGCTATCATCAATAAATCAAAAAATAAGTGCTGGCAAGTTGTGGAGAAAAGGGAACCCTAGTGCACTGTTGGTGGGAATGCAGACTGGTGTAGCCACTGTGGAAAACAGTATGGAACTTCCTCACAAAACTAAAAAAGGAAGTGCATTTTGATCCAGTGATTCCACTGCTGAGAGCATACCCGAAAAATCCTAAAACACCAATTCTAAAGAACTTACGAATCCCAACATTCATAGCATTAGAATTTCCAGTAGACAAGTGTTAGAAGCAACCTAATTGCCTGTCAGTAAATGAGTGGATCAAAAAACTATGGTACATTTACATGATGGAACACTACATAGCAGAAAGAAAGAAGGAGCTCTTAACCTTGGCGACAGCATGGGTAAAACTGGAGAGCATTATGCTAAGTGAAGTAAGTCAGGCAGTGAGGGACAAATACCATGTGATCTCACTTTTAAGAGTTTAGTGTTGATTATTGGTAAACTCATCAAGAAAACAAACAAGCGAGAAAAATATAACCCGAGACCTTGAAATTAAAAAGAAATTGACAGTAACCGGAGGGAAGTGGGGAGGGTATTAACGGGCGAAAGAAGAAGTGTCAAGTCAAGGAACATGCATAAAGTACCCATGGAAAAAGACAACAGGGAGTAGGGAGGAGGATTGAATGTCGGAGGTGGTGTGGGTGGGTCAGGGGAGAATAATGGGGGGAAATGGAGACAACTGTAATTGAACAACAATTATAAAACACCTAATATTTAAAACATTGCAACCATTTTTCCTTGTCTTCAAAGAGCATCAGTGGTTACATGTTCCATTTTAGTCTTGTTCTGCCATCAGCTTGCTGAATTCTCTGTGTTTAGAATATTTTACAAACATTTTAGTTCCATCCATCTCGTGTCAGAGTTTGCAGGCACGGGGATTGGTTGCAAATGGGGTGTAAAGGGAATGCTCTTTAAGAAACACCTGCAAGTGAGTGAGAGGAATGGGACAGGGAAGGAAAAAGAACCAGGAAAAGACGTCGCAGACAAAGTCCAGTCTTGGTCTGATCCAGAAAGTTAGGGCTCTG
>PVIA01018516.1:0-12578 GCA_004024845.1 Tonatia bakeri | reverse complement strand
CAAATTAGATGAAAAAATGAAGGCTATGCTAAGTGAAATGAAGGAAAATGCACAGGGAACCAATAGTGATAGGAAGGAAACTGGGACTCAAATCAATGGAGTGGACCAGAAGGAAGAAAGAAACATACAATCAGAAAAGAATGAAGAAACAAGAATTCAAAAAATGAGGAGAGGCTTAGGAACCTCCAGGACATCTTTAAATGTTCCAACATCCGAATTACAAGGGTACCAGAAGGGGAAGAGGAAGAGCAACAAGTGGAAAAATTATTTAAACAAATAATAAAGGAGAACTTCCCCAATCTGGCCAAGGAAATAGACTTCCAGGAAGTCCAGGAAGCTCAGAGAGCCCCAAAGAAGTTGGACCCAAGGAGGAACACACCAAGGCACATCATAATTACATTAGCCAAGATTAAAATGAAGGAGAGAATCCTAGAAGCAGCAAGAGATAAGAAGACAGTTACCTACAAAGGAGTTCCCATCAGACTGTCAGCTGATTTCTCCAAAGAGACCTTGCAGGCAAGAAGGGGCTGGAAAGAAGTATTCCAAGTCATGAAAGGCAAGGACCTACATCCAAGATTACTATATCCAGCAAAGCTTTCATTTAGAATGGAAGGGCAGATAAAGTGCTTCTCAGATAAGGTCAAGGAGTTCATCATCACCAAGCCCTCATTATATGAAATGTTAAAGGGACTTATCTAAGAAAAAGAAGATAAAAAACATGTTCAGTAAAATGACAGCAAACTCACAATTATTAACAACCACACTAAAACAAAAACAAACTAAGCAAACAACTAGAACAGGAACAACCACAGAAATGGAGATCACATGGAGGGTTAGCAACAGGGGAGTGGAGGAGGAGAGAGGGGGAAAAGGTATGGAGAATAAGTAGCATAGATGGTAGGTAGAAAATAGGCAGGGGGAGGGCAAGAATAGTATAGGAAATGTAAGAAGCTAAAGAACTTATGACACATGGATATGAACTAAAGGGGGGAATGTGGGTGGGAGAGGGTGTGCAGGGTGGAGGGGAGTGAAGGGGGGTAATGGGACAACTGTAATAGCATAATCAATAAAATGCATCAAAAAAAGAAAGAAAGAAAATATACAAGAAAGTTCTTGTAATATACAAGAAAGTTTTTGTATTCTTTACCTGGATTTGTGAATGGTGAACCTCTCATTACATTTTCTTTGTCGCCCTTTCCAAATTATATGTACATACATATCACTGTACTGAGTTTGTTTGTTACTATTATGATTATTCTGCTGAACCACAGAGAGTTAACTACAGACATCATGGTCATTAATTTTTTTAATTAAGACTTTATTTGTTCAGAGCAGTTTTAGGTCATAGCAAAAGGAAGTGGAAAGGGCAGAGGTTTTCCATGTACATCCTGCCCCTACACTTGCATAGCTACCCCCATTATCAATATCCCCTTAACAGTCATACATTTGCTATGATTTGTGAACCTACTTTAACACATCATAAGCACCCAAAGTCCAAAGCTTACAATATGGTTCATTCTTGGTGTTTTATACTCTATAGGCTTAGACAAATGTACAACGAATAACAAGTATACCATTATAGTATCATACAGAGTATTTTCACTGCCTTAAAAATTCTGTGTCCCTCCCTTCATAACCTGTGGCAACCAGTGGTCATTATACTATTTCCATAATTTTGTCTTTTCCAGGATGCCACATAGCTGGAATCATACAGAGTGTAGCATTTTCAGACTATTTTTTTTACTTAATAATATACATTTAACGTTCTTCTATGACTTTTCATGGCTTGATAGTTTGCTTTATTTTATGTTGAATACTATTCTATTTTCTTGATGTACTAGTTTATCTGCCCATTCGCCTACTGAAGAACATCTTGGTTGCTTCCAAGTTTTGGCAATTATCAATAAAGCTGCTATAAACATTGTGTGCAGGTGTTTGTGTGGACCTAAGTGTTCAACTACTTTGGGTAAATACTAAAGACCATGACTGCTGTATGCTCAGTTTTGTAAGAAACTGACAAACTGTCCATAGTAGCTGTACCATTCTGCATTCCCACAAGCAATGAATGAGAGTTCTTATTACCCCACATCTTTGCCAGCATTTGGTGTGATCAGTGTTCCTGATTCTAACCATGCTAATAAATGGGTAGTAGTATCTCACTGCTGCTTTAATTTGCATTTTCCTAAACGTATAATGTGGAGTATCTTTTTACACGCCTTTTTTGCCATCAGTGTATCTTCTTTGCTGAGGTGTTTATTAAGGTCTTTGGCTCATTTTTTAATCAGGTTGTTTGTTTTTTTATTGTTAAGTTTAAAGAGTTCTTTGCATATGTTGGCCCATTTTTTAATCAGGTTGTTCGTTTTCTTATTGTCAAATTCAAAGAGTTCACTGTATATTTTGGGTAATAGTCCTTTATCTGATGTGCCATTTGCAAATATTTTCTCCCAGTCTGGATCTTGTCTTCTCATTCTCTTCATATTGTTTTTCACAGGGCAAAGTTTTGAATTTTAATGAAGTCTAGTTAATTTTTTTCCAGGAATTGTACCCTTGATGCTGTATCTATAAAGTCACTACTGTACCCAAGGCCACCTAGGTTTTCTCTTATGTTATCTTCTAGGAGTTTTATAGTTTTGCTTTTACTTTTAAGTCTATAATCCATTTTGAGTTAACTTTTGTGAAAGATGTAAGGTATGTGTCTAGATTTATTTCGCATCTTTTGCATGTGGATGTCCAGTTGTTCCAGTGCCATTTGTTGATGACATTATCTTTGTGCACTGTATTGCCTTTACTTCTTTGTCAGAGATCAGTTGACTGTATTTATGAGGATCGGTTTCTGTTCTCTCTATTCCATTCCATGATCTATTTGTCTATTCTTTCACCAATATTATAGTCTTGAATACTGTAGATTTTTTACTTCCACTAAGTCTTGAAGTTTTGTAGTGCCAGTCCTCCAACTTTGTTCTCCTTCAATGTTGTACTGGCTATTCTGGGTCTTTTGCTCCTCCACATAAACATTAGAATCAGCCTGTCATTTAATATTAAATACTTCTTGATATATTCCTAAGAACAAGGTCACTCCTTTGGAAAAACCATAGTACATTAATGATATTTAGGAAACTTGACATTGGTATGATACTATTATCTAATAGCAGTCATATTCAAATTTCACCAATTGTCCCAATGCTTTTCTTTACAGCAATTTTTTTCTAATCCAAGATCACAAATGTGTCTAGGACCAGCTTTTTAATATCTGGTTTTGATTCTTTTGCTTTTAAATGTCTGGCACTATAAGGCTATTTCTTATAGCCATACCTGCCTATAGCAATTGAGTCTTGGATGACTCAACAGCAGGAGACACTACACAAGTATAACAAAATGCCAGTGTCACTGCCTCCCTCCCAGCATGTTCTGCCCTGATGGAAGGGCAATGGTAGTGATGGATTTACCTTCTGTCAAGGGGGAAATGCACCCAGGACTATGCCACTTTAAGGAGCAGCAGCAAACACTTTCCCCAGACTGAGTGTACAGGGGGACTGGCTTATTTGACCTCAAAGTGTAAATGTAAATGAAGAAGTTACCAGGCAAGAAAGTGCTCACCAAAAATTAGCATTATCACTGCTACTATTATATCTATTATGTTCCTGACTTTGGTAAAGAGAACAGCAGAACTTAAATATCCATTCACTCATCCCACACCTTTATTTAGACCCTTCTTTGTGTCAGATGACATACCAGGACTCGGTCTATCTTCCCTTGTGATAAACTCTTAACATCCTCAGCTACAGAAATTTGTTCTTCAAAACCAGTTCAATCAAATTATTCTGGAAATGACAAGTACATAAATAAGTTTGCTAACCTGATCAAGATGTACTGACATTTTTTGTGGGAGGCTCTAATTTGTAATTAATGAGGCTCAAGTTTGGGTATCAAAATTTGAGAGCTCTCTCCAGCTAAACCTCCAACTTTATCCCATCTTTATACAAACATTCTCCTAAACATGCTTATAAGAACACACATGAGCTACTTGATTGACTGGAAGGAGACTTAGGGTTTTATGTCATAATTATAATATGCCTCAATAACCTCACAGAAGCAACTGTTGATTTTATTTTGGGTCACTGATCATTGTGACAAATGGATATAAAGAAGTCCTCTCTCTAGAAAAAGGAATACACAGAATTTCACATACAGGGGGAACCCCAAAACAACTATATTTTTTAAATAAAAATTGTGTATTTATTATATGTTTAAACATTCAAAGTACTCTCCATCTGATGCAATATATCTATTGAGACATTCTTTTCTACTGCTCAAAAGCTTTTGAACTTGTCGATTTTGATGACTTTAGGTACTTCTGCCATTTTTTGCTTCACCTCTTCCACATTGGCAAAAAGTTTCCCTTTGAGGACTTTTTTCATTCAAGGAAACAAAAAAAGAGCCGCTGGGGGCAGACTGGGTGAATAAGGAGCATCAGATACAGGGATCATGCTGTTTTTGGTCAAACACTGCTGAGTACTCAGTGTCTCCTGGGCAGATGTACTCATAAATCACGCATGGTGAAATGGACGAATGAGTTCAAAGATCCACTGAAGCCAACACAGCCTCTGACAACAATGCCAGCTGGTACACTGAAACAGATGGGTTCCTAGAACACTGATCTAGCAGGAAGAGGCTGTAACAAGGGGCCTGACCTTTGAAGATAATTTCAGTTTTGGGGGGTTCCCCCTCATAATCTCTATTCCAAAGACAAAACATTGTTTATCAGTTCCCCTGTCTTTGGAGTTTAGCTTCTCACTTCCTCTCTGGATAAATAATTTGGGCAACCACCTATCCTTAATGGCCTGTCCCTTTAGGCTAATTGTTTTGGGGATGACAGTAATTCCCAAGGGTCAGCAGAGACAAACTTCTTGGTACTAACAGAGTTTTATTCAAGGCTTATTAGAATAAAAAACAATAAGCCTGCTGTGTTTGAGATACACAATGGCTTCATAGCTTATCTTTTATGCTGCTATTTTCTATTAATTCTGTTAAATGGCAGAGAGTAAAATGGAGTAAAGTTAATTATAAGCTAGATGATATAAACTATAAGGATTTTAACAAGTTAGAGAAAACAAAACAAAAAAAGGCTTACTTTAAAAGAAATAACTGACCAAAGATCTGAAAGTATAATTTTAAAAATCTGTTCAAAAATAAAACAATAGAATAAAAAGAACACACATGTGATAAAAGTCAAGTAGCTCAGGCTTTCTAAATAGGTAATGGAAGGGTCAAGGCTGCTGAAGAACATGGGGGCTGGACTTGTACCCCTCACTCCAGGCAATGCCCTACTTCAGAGGGGCCCTGAGGTCCATATCCTTGGCATGAAAGCTTTGGAATAAGTAGCTTTCACCTATGCATACACATTACCATAAGCCAGGTACATGGCATTCATTTTCAAATACAGTTAGTTGCTTTCCTTTTTCATGTTTTCAATCCATACCCACAATCTACCTTCTAAAACAAGAAAAAGCAGATACACCATCCAAACTGATATTCCTGATATTATTACCCAATAAACCATAAACAAAATGGAAGTTTTATAGGGTTAGAGTTGCCATGGTGAGAATTACAGGACTTAGTAAGGGAAGAAGTAGAAAAACTTCTTAAAAAATGGCTTCCCATGAAGATTCAGCTGGGGAAAACAGGAAGCAAACCCAGAGTGGGAAGGTTAGAGGGATCAAGGGGCTAAGCCCTCCTCCTTGATATCTTACTAACTTCCCTTCATTGTTTAGGATTCATCTCCCACACCTAGATCAGGCTTAGTGTCCTATTTGAGTCTGACAAACTTCTCTTACAACACGTCTCACTTGTAGTTGCCTATTCCATTCTTTCAGTCATTAGACATAGCCAGACATTAACCTAACAGAAAGATCTTTGGCCAAGCACCTATGTGCCCTATAATGTTGGTTGGACCTGTGCATGAAAATGAAAAGCAAAGGGACCAGTAGGAGGTACTCTCCTCTAGAGGAAAAGTAATGAGAAACTGAGGGACAGACATGAGCTTGAGGAGAATGAGCCTCAAAGGGTAAAATGAAAGAAGGCAGAAATCACAATCAAAGCATGATCTGAGCCTTGGAAGATAATTTGAAAAGGTAGAGGTAAACAATGTGGGTGGAGCTACAAATTCTAGGCTCCACAGTAACCTGCAGAGACAGAAACAAAAGAAGGGAAGTCCATACTTCAGAAACCATCTGACACATTCACCTTGTTATTGTTACATAAACTACAAACCAAACACTCATATTAAAGGTGGTATATGTTAGGACATGAAGAATCATCCCAAAATGTTATCTACTTAAAGTAAAGTAATATATAACAAATGTTGGCTTTGGTCTGTATCAAATGTGCTATCATTAATTTGCAATTATTATTCGGAGGAAGGCAGATCATTGCCATATCTAAAATGTAATTTAAAACCTTAAGAATAAAGAACAGTTTGGTGTAGTCCCACTTATTGATTTTTGCTTTTGATGTCATATCCAAAAATCATTGCCAAGAATAATGTCTAGAAGATTCTTTCCTATGTTTTCTTCTAGGTATTTTATGGTATCAGGTCTTATATTCAAATTTCATCCACTTTGAGTTAAGTTTTGTGAGTAGTGTAGACAGACATCCAATTTCATTTTTATGCATGTGTTTACCCAGTCTTCTCAAAACCATTTGCTGAAGAGACTATCCAAATTTAAAACTTCTTTAAAGCAAAAGAAACAATCAACAAAATGAAAAAGCAACCTATAGAACAGAATGATTTTTTTGCAAATAACAAATGGGCTAAGGAGTTAATATGTAAACTCCATTAAGAATGCAAACAACTTGATAACCAAAAATAAGCAACTTGATTAAAAATGGGCAGAAGTAAATAGAAACATTTAAAAAAAATCCGAATAGCCAACAGGTACCAAAGTGTTGTTCAACATCACTAATCATCAGGGAAATGCAAATCAAATACCACTATGAGATCACCTCACATCTGTTAGAACAGCCATCATCAAGAAAACAAGAGATAACAGCGTTGGCAAATTGTGGAGAAAAGGGAGCCCCTGTACGCTGGGGTTTGCAATTGGTTCAGCCACTATGTAAACCAGTATGGAGGCTCCTCAAAATATTCTAAAAACACCCACCATATGACCCAAGTTGCATACTTTTGAGTATACAACCAAAATAAATGAAATTAGGAAAAAAATATTTCCATATTTATTGCATCACTATTCACAATAGCCAAGATATGGAAGCAATCTAAGTGCTCATCAATGAATGAATGGATAAAGATATGGTATATATATATAAATAAAATGAAGTATATAAAATGAAGTATCACTCAACTATGACAAAGGAAACCTCCCCATTTGTGACAGAGATGGACCTGGAAGACATTACACTGAGATAAGTTAGAAAAAAAAGACAAATACTGAATGATATCACTTATATGTAAACTCTAAAAAAGCCAAACTCATAAAAACACAGGGTAAAATAGTGGTTACCAGGGGTCTGAAGGTGGATAAATAGGAGAGATGTTTTATTAAGGGTCCAAACTTGCAATATAACTATTAGAGATCTCATGTACACTACGATGAATACAGAAAACAATATTGCATCATAACCATCAAACTCGCTAAGAGACTTAATTATCTCCACAAAAAAAAAAAAAAAGAAATTATAATTACTGGTGATACAGGTGCCAACAATAGCTAAAATTTTGATATTAGAATATATAAATGAATCAAATCAATATATACATCATAAATTCACAAAATGTTATATATTAAACATATTTCAATTGAAGAAACAGGATTAAATCTATACTATCTCTAGAGATGTCCCTTTTAGATTTTTAAAAACTCAGTTATGTATAGTCAACCTTGTGGAACATATATTCAGCAGTTATTCACACACCCTAGTCTCCCCAAATGCTTATCTCCACCAGTTCCTTTTTTTCTTTGTATGCATTATACTAATAGTCACTTATTCAACACAGATTGGGCACAAACTATAAAGCAGGTACTATGCTAGAAAACAGAAATTCAATGGTAAGCAAAATAGACAGTGCCTTAGAATTCTTTTGGTGTTCTCTGGGGCAGAGTCCTTAGCTACACTGATGACCTCCACTGTCTCCTGGGACTTTATGACTTCAAACTTCATCTACAGATAAAACTATCACCCATCACTTACTTGCTAGCTAAACACTGTAACCATAAAACCTCTCTACTTCTCCTATTTTCTAACACTCTAAGTTAAAAAAGAACTGCTTTTACTCTATCATTTTTATTAGAAAAAATTTCAAACATACAGCAAGGTTTAAATAATTTTATAGGAAATACTTATATACCCATTGCTTAGACTCCATCATTACATTTCACTATACCTGATTAACATACAGTCTAATTTATATTTGATGCATTTCAAAGTAAAGCACAGACATCATTAACTAATGCTAAAGTTGTTTTTTTTAGGAGAGAGGCAAGAAGGCAGAGGAGTGAATGGAAGCCATACTAACCTCCTCCCAGGACCAATTCGGAATTACAACTAAATTGTGGAGAAATCACCCAGAGCAAACAACTGAACAATAGCAAGAGAGAAGCCTTATAACCTCTGACAAACAGAAGAACCAACTTCGGCACAACCTATCTGGTAAGAAGTGTGGTGGAGACTTGAGAGGGCTGGCAGGTGCCCACAGGAGGAACTGCCAGAGGAATAATTAAGTGGCAGTTGGATTCCCCTGAGAAGAGTGGGGTCTAAACCCTAAGCTGGGATCCCCAGCCTAGAGCACCAGAGCCCCAAAAAGTACACAAATAACAACCAGCAGCCAAAAGCAGTAGGGTTGCTCTCTGCCAGAGATGGATAGCTAGAGATGTAAAGAGCCATTTAAAGGGCCAATGTACAAATTTTCATTTGTAGCCACTTACCTGCGGCTCTAGCAAAGGCTGGGGCCAAGTGAGCTAGAGACACCTGAGGAGAGACTGGGGACAGAAGCTCTGGGGAGAGAACTGAGAAAATTGATGCCAGGATCCTGGTGCTGAGTCATGCCCCATATAGCAGCAGCCTTTCTGTGCTGGCAGACCACTCCCCTCTAAGGGGCAGCAGCCTGAGGGAAAATGATAGCCCAGACCCCAGAAGGGATTGTGCCAGACCCTGTGGTGTATAAGCCTGACTGCTGAGTACAAAGTGACTACATTAACACTGAAGGAGATAGGCACAGACAGCAGATCCCTGGCAAAGTGGGGGCAGAATGGACTAGAAATGCTTAAAGAAAGACTGCAGAAGGAGACTTTAGGGAGAAAACAGAGAGAGCAGCCACTGGGATCCTGATGCTAAATCATCACCACTACACCAGTCGTCCTGCTCAGGCAGACCACTACCCTCCTAGCAGTAGCACCCTGAGGGGAAACAATAGCCCCAACCACAGAAGGGATTTGGCCCCATGCTAAGGGGCTTAAGCCTCACTGCTGAGTGTGGAGTGACTAAATTAACACTGAGGGAGATAGCCAGGGAAAGCAGACCCCCACAGTCTCAGAACAGGCTGCCTAAGGTCAGACCAAGTCAAAATCTAACATCACCAGAGGTAGATCCAGAAAGAGAAAACAGTGGTAAATACTACAGGCTACCAAGACAAAATCCACTGTAGTCTTCTCCATGATAAGTGATTTTTTTTCTTGCATTCCTTTTTAACATTCATTTCCTCTTCAGCAAGTTTGTGCATATTAAGTCACTAGAATTTATACTATGGTTTATCTCCTTTCTAATAATAGTCTTAATTTCTTTAAACCCTTATTAATACTGGCTCATTTGCTGTTGATAGCAGGGAGATAGTGGGATAGCAGTGGGGAGATATTTTTTCACATGTAGGTTTGTTCCCTAGGCTTTGTGATTTTGTTCTGGCAGCACCTGCACAACAGAATACAAGATGTGGTGGGTGGAATGACCCTCAGTGATCCTCAGCTGAAGAGAAGGACCCACCGAAGAATGACCCAACAACAATCAAAACCCAATTACATCAAGAGAGCCAACATAAACGGTATAAAGGGCATCACATTCAGAGATCAAGGAGACTGCCCCACTGAATCTTACAGGTCTCCTACCATAGAAGTTCACACCACAAAATCAGGGAATCAAAACAGAGCAATTTAAGAAGTAGAGGCTAACAGGAAGAGTCTAACAAACAATGGGAGGACAAAGAAAAAAAACCCAAACAAAACAAAAGGAGAAATCCTTGGAAAGAATGCTAAATGAAACAGAGGCAAGACAACTATCAGATATTGAGTTCAAACAATGGTTATAAGGAAGCTCAATGAGCTCACTGAGAACTACCAAAAACTACAGGGAAATTATAAGAAACTTAATGTAAACTACAGTAGCATGAAAAAGGACACAGAAACTATCAACAAGGGCCAAGAGGAAATGAAGAATACAATTTCTGAATCGAAGAACACAACAGAAGGAATCAAAAGCAGGCTAGATGAAGCAGAGGACTGAATCAACAAGCTGTAAGACAAGGTAGAAAAAACTCCCAGAAAAAACAAGAAAAGAAAAAAAGACTAAAAAGGAATGAAGGGGGATTAAAAGAAATGCTGGACAACATGAAATCAAATAATATCCATATAATATTGATACCAAAAGGAGAAGAACAGCAAGGGATATAAAATCTGATTGAAAAGTAATGATGGAAAACTTCCCTAATTTGATTGGAGAAAAAGTCACAAAAATCCAGGAATTATAGAAAGTCCCAATCAAGAGGAACCCAAAGAGGCCCACTCCAAGACACATCATAACTAAAATGGCAAACTTTCAAGAAAAGAGAGAATCTTAAAGGCAGCAAGGGAGAAACAGGAAGTAACAAGGGAGCCCCAAAAGTCTAGCAGTGACTTCTCAATGGAAACACTACAAGCCATAACGGAGTATTCCAAGTAATGGAAAGCAAAGGCCTGCAACCAAGACTACTCCATCCAGGAAGGCTCTCAATTAAACTGGAAGGTGTAATAAGGAGTTTCCTACACAAAAGAAGACTGAAAGAATACACCTCCACCAAATTGGCAGACCAAAATATGGTAAAAGGACTACTATAAGAACAGAAAGAAAAAGAGGAGAGAGAGAGAGAACCACAGGTACAAAGGGAGTAAAATAGCAATGAGTAAGAAGTACCTGTTAATAATACCCTTAAATTTAAATGAATTAAAAGCTCCAATCAAAAGACATAGGGTAGCTGATGTATAAAAAAACACGACCCACATATATGTTGCCTATAAGTGACCCAACTCAGAACAAAAGACTTAGATTGGAAGTGCAGAGTTGGAAAAATACATTCCATGCAAATGGACAGGAAAAAAAGGCCGGGGTAGCAATACTTATTTCAGACAAAATAGTTTTCAAAAATAAGGCTATAAAAAGAGAACCAGAAGGACATTTCATGATACTCAAGGAAGGGAAGAATTCATCAAGAAGACATTAACATTATAAACATATATGCACTCAACATAGGAGCATCCAAATATATAAGCAAAATCTTGGAGGACTTCAAGAAAGATATTGACAGCAACACACTTATAAACAACCTAACTCTACACCTACAAGAACTGGAGGAACAACACCCCATTGTCAAAAATGTATAGATCTTTCAAACACAATATAAGCAAGGATATTGTGGCATTGAACAATGCCCTTGATCAAATGGACTTGACTGATATATGTATATATATATAGAACCATCATCCCAAAGAAGTAAGGTACGCATTATTTTCAAATGCACATGGAACATTTTCAAAGATAGACCACATGATAGGACACAAAACAAACCTCAAGAAATTTAAGAAAATTGAAATCATATCAAGCATGTTCTCTGACCACAAGGGACTGAAACTAGAAACAAACCTCAATGAAAAAAAAACAACACTCAAATTCATGGAGAGTGAACAGTCTGCTACTAAACAATGAAAGGATTAAGAATGAGATCAAGGAAGAAATCAAAAAGTTTCTGAAAACAAATGAAAATGAACTCACAGCAGAACAAAAGTTATGAGACACAGCAAAGGCAGTCCTGAGAGGGAAGTCCACAGTGATAGAGGCCTACCTAAAAAAGATAGAAACATTTCAAATAAACAACCTAACTCTACATCTATAAGAACTGGAGGAACAACAACAAACAAAGCCCAGAGAAAATAGATAGAAGGAATTAAGATCAGAGCAGAATGAAATGAAGTAGAGATTAAAAGAATAATTCTAAGGATCAATAAATTGAAGAGCTGGTTCTTTCAAAAGATAAACAAAATGACAAGTATATTACATTTATTATGCAAATCAATACGCATAATACAAACATACACAAAAGGAAAGACAAAAATCACATGATCATATCAACAGATGTGGGAAAAAGCATTTGATGAGTTACAGCACCCATTTATGGTAAAAACACTCAGCAAAGTGGGAGTAGAGGGAGCATACTCCAACATGATAAATTGTGGCGGATCCTGGCCTGCAGGATCCGTGTATGTTGTGGCTGTATGTTTGAGAACAAATACACAACTATAGAAGTCCTGTGGAGAAAAAGG
>PVIA01018515.1:0-12589 GCA_004024845.1 Tonatia bakeri | reverse complement strand
TCACCGTGAAATGGAGAGTAACCCAAGAATATGTTTGGCTAAAGGCCCTATGGAAATCTTTTTAATTATACCTAACGGACTGCATCATAATTACTTCTGCGTATGTCTGCATTTCCCATTAATCACAAGCTCCTTAAGAGTGGAGGACTACCACTTGTCTGTCCCTCTGTATATTCAAAGTGCATAACAAATAGAGTATATGGCAATTAGGAGGAATTCAGTGTTTGTTGGCTAAATGAACAAATGAATATTCAGTGGTTTGGGGTCATTTAGTTTGGAGGCACACAATGGCACACTTTCTGATAAAATCTGAGAGTATCGTGGTGATGATAATAATGACAATGTTGATCACACAGAGCTACAGCTCTAGTTAGGAGATTCCAGGCCTGGGGCTCAAGATGCTGAAGGCCAGACCCTGACTCATTCCCCCGTGGGGTCTCTGGGAGCCAGCTGACTGATCTTCCCCAGGGAGTCTCTGAGCTGGTGCATCCTCCGCCCCCACCCCACCCCAAATTTCAGTGGCACCTACAAATCAAGGGATGTAGGTCTTGGAGAAGATAGGAGTAGAACGTCTGAGAGAATGAGATGAAACTCAATCTTTTAAGTAACCCAATAACAAGTTATGATCTGCAGCCACTAAGCCACAGAGAAGTGTTCCTCCGACAAGAACGGCAGTTCAATATTAAAGCTTTCTGACTTGGAAAGTAATAATTTGTGGGTTTTATGGCCCTTGGAAGCGGGGATGCAGCTGTGTTACCCAACTCACTTAGGCAGGAGCATGTGCGACAAGATGTGGCCAAGAGCCCCTGGCGAACCGTAGTCCCAGTTTAGAGATATGGAGTAAATTGCAGATCTTGTTATGGGCAGTCATTTCCCAAAGCTTGACATCGGATCTGATGGCACCCCATGAGGCCTTCAGAAATCCTCAGCACTGTAGAATGGTGGGCAGGACTCCAGGCTTCTGGGGGTTCCTCGCTGCTTCCTGACCGTGGAGCCCCGTCCTCTCGCCACGGCTCTTCCACGTTTGAATCCTCTCCCGGGACATCCTTCCTCCACTTTCCACCTGGAAGGCTCTTACTCAGTATTAGGACCCAGCTCCTCTTCTGAGCTTTTCCCAAGTTGGCTTGTACTTTATCTGTTTACACTTGTGCATCTGTCCCTTCCATCAGATCAAGGGCCAGCACATTTTATTGTTTTTCCAAAAAGGGCCAGATAGTAAATATTTTAGGTTTTCGGTTTATCTGGTCTGTCGTGCCTACTGAACGGTGCCATTTCAGTGTGCTTAAGGAACCCTGGAGAATAAAGAAATGAATGCATGTGGTTGTTTTCTTTTTTAAAAAAATTTAAAAAAATTTTAAATTTTGTTTTATTGGTTATGCCATTAAAGTTGTCCCAATTTTTTCCCCTTTGCCCCCATCCACCCAGCACCCTCCACTCCCTCAGGCAATCCCCCCACCATTGTTCATGTCCATGGGTCATGCATATAAGTTCTTTGGCTACTCCATTTCCTATACTGTACTTTACATCCCTGTGGCTATTCTGTAACTACGTATTGTACTTCTTAATCCCCTCTCTTCTCACCCATTCCGACAACACCACCCTCTCCCATCTGGGAACCATCAAAACCCTCTCTGTATCCATGATTCTGCCTCTGTTCTTCTTGTTTGTTTAGCTTGAATATAGATTCAGTTATATATATATATGTATGTATATGGCCATTTAATTGTTCATAGTTTTGGTCTTTTTCTAAAAGAAGTCCCTTTAACATTTCATATAATAATGGTTTGGTGATGATAAACTCCTTTAGTTTTTTCTTATCTGGGAAGCTCTTTATCTGCCCTTCCATTCTAAATGATATCTTTGCAGGGTGGAGCAATCTCGGATGTAGGTCCCTGATTTTCATGACTTTGCATATTTCTTACCAATCCCCTCTAGCCTGCAAAGTTTCCTTTGAGAAACCAGCTGACACTCTTATGTGAACTCCCCTGTAGGTAACTAACTGCTTTTCTCTTGCTGCTTTTAAGGTTCTCTCTTTATATTTAACCTTTGGGATTTTAATTATGATGTATCTTGGAGTGGGACTCTTTGCATCCATATTGTTTGGGACTCTGTGCTTCATGGACTGATGTGTCTATTTTCTTCATAAAATCAGGGAAGTTTTCTCTCATTATTTTTCAAATAGATTTCTAATTTCTCGTTCTTTCTCTTCTCCTTCTGGCACCCCTATGTTGCAAATGTTGGAACACTTGAAGTTTTCCCAGAGGCTGCTTACTCTGTCCTCGTTTTTTTTGGATTCCTTTTTCTTCTTGTTCTGATTTTTTTTTGCTTCCTTACACAAAAAAAAAATAATCAAAATCATTGATTTGATTCTAGGCTTCATCTACTCTACTATTGTTTACCTGTAAATTGTTTTTTATTTTAATTAGTGTATCCTTTGTTTCTGAATGGATCTTTTTTATGCTGTTGAGGTTCTCACTAAGTTCCCTGAGCAAAACACTTATAACCAGTGTTTTGAACTCTGCATCTGGTAGATTGCTTATTTCCATTTTGTTAGTTCTTTTTCTGGAGTTTTGATCTGTTCTTTCATTTGGGCCATGTTTCTTTTTTTAAAATATATATTTTTATTGTTGTTCAAGTACAATTGTCTCCATTTTCTCCCCACCATTCCCCCCCACCCCAGCCATCCCCACCTCCCACCCATGATCCTACCCCCTTTGGCTTTGTCCGTGTGTCCTTTATACATGTTCCTTGACAACCCTTCATTTGACCATGTTTCTTTGCTCACTTTGGCACCTCCCTTTGTTTGTTTCTATGTATTAGGCAGAGTTGCTTTGACTCTGTGTCTTGGTAGTGTGGCCTAATATAGTCGGTATCCTGCAGGGTCCAGTGGAACAGCCTCCCCTATCACTCAAGCTGGGTATTTGAGTTATACTCTTTGTGTGGGCTGATTACACCCTCCTCTTATAGTTGAGGCTTGATTGCTGTTGGCAGGTCAATGGTATGGATTTACCCAGACTAGTCATCTGCACAACTAGCTCTGACAACTGACCACCAACCCTGCTCTCTGTGGAGAATCAGTTGTCCAGGGGCAGGGTGGCGGTGCTTCAGTGTGGTCTGCAGCTGTCCACTGGGTGCACAGTCTCTGGGGTTTCCTGAGTGGAAAAGTCACTGGGGTGGGCTCATAATTTGGGTGGGACAGAGTCTCAGGGGATCTCCAGGGCAGGGCAAACAGTGTTAGCCAGATTGATGGAGACTCAGATATGGCACCTGCCTACTGGCTCTGTGACTCTGTGGGGGAAGGGTTGGGAAAAGGGGCAATAGCCTTTGACTACTTTTCTGTCTGGGAGAAAGCTGTTCTCTAGCTACTACCTTGATGTCAGACACTGAAGTTCCCCTCTCTATACCACTGGTGCCTTTCAAGCTGCTACCCTAGTGCTGGAGCTCAGAGTGAGTGAGTCTGAGTAACCTTGTATGTGGGTTCTTTAAGAAGAACTGCTTGGGACTCCAAAAGTTTCTTCCATTGACTCAATTCCCACTTGTTTTTGCAGCCAGAACTTACGGGGACTTATTTTCTTGGTACTGGAACCCTGTGCTGGAGGCTGGTGTGGGACTGGGACTCCTCACTCCTGAGACATCCCTCCCAAATTTTTATCCACCACATGTGGATATGGGCTCAGTCTGTTCCACGTCTTCACCCCTGCTACCACTCCAGATGGATGTGGCTTCTTTAATTCTGTAGTTGTTGGACTTCTATTCAACTTGATTTCTGATGGTTCTGAGTGGTGGTTGTTCCATAGTTTAGTCATCATTTTGATGTGGTTGTGTGAAGAGGTAAGCCATGTTTACCTATGCTGCCATCTTGACTGGAAGTCTCACCAGTTGTTTTCCAATAATATTTTACTTACGGACACCGAAATTTGAATTTTATATCATTTTCATGTGTTGTAACATTCTTCTTGTGATTTTATTTGCCATTTAAAAATGCGAAATGTTCTTAGCATTCTTAGGCCATATGAAAACAGGTAGCCAAACAGTTTGGGCTATTGTTTTCCCTGTCAGTTTTCTATTGCTGTGTAACAAATCACCACAAACTTCGCAGCTGAAAACAGCACACATTTATTATTCCATTTCTGTGGGTCTGGAGTTGAGGCACAGCCTAGCTGAGGCCTGTACTTTGAGCCTTAAAAGGCTACAAAGTCAAGGTGTCAATCAGGCTGTATTTTCATCTGGGGACTTAACTGTGCACGAATGTACTTCTGGGCTCATTCAGGTTGTTGTCAGAATTCATTTCGCATGGCTGTATGACTGGGCCTTGACTTTGCTGACTGTCAGCTGCTGTCAGCTGCAGGTCCTTGCCAGGTGGGCTTCCTCAATGGGGCTCCATACTGCATCAAGCCAGCAAGGAGTCTCATGCACTGTAATCCAGTCATAGGGAGTGATAGCCCGTCAGCTTTGCCATTGGACTGATTAGAAGTAAGTCACATATGTGCCTATAGTCAAGGGCAGGAGATTATAAAATATGTAATACAATATACTATATATAGTATAATATGTAATATAATACATAATACATACAATATAATCTATAATATAGTATAGATAGTATTATATAATATAAAACATATAGTACATACAGTATTTTATATACATTGCAGAAGGTGGGAATCATGGGCGGGATCACCTTAGGGTCTAGCTATTATACCATCCCTACATTCCTCGAGGAGTCCTGGAGACAAGAGCTGTGGAAGTTTCTAGGAATCATTTTGGTATCTTCAGCATGGAGCCCAGTGCTCAGTAAATGTTGACTGAAAGAATTCATGGCTGGCTGCTTACACACAGTCAAAATAGTAGAATAGAATTCTTGTAGTTCTTCAGGAAAATAGTCATATAATATCACAATCCTTCCTGATTTAAGGCTGTTGGTATTGAGATGTGCGTGTGGGAAATGGGATTTAGAAAATAAAATTAGTCCCCCGTTCTTGGATTTGGGTTCATAGCTAGATTGAGCTCATCAGGTGTCAAAAGAACTTTCCATGTGGTGAATATTCCATTACTGAAACCACACTCCAGTCAATCAGCATAAAATCAAAGTGGAAATAGCTCTGAATAGGGTGCTGGCATGGTGAGAACTTCCCCAGAGCAGTTTTCCAGGACAAGCTAAATATCACTTTTTTTGTATTTATTTCCTCGAGTGAATATAGCTAAAAACAAGGTGATTTTTCATGTAAATAAAGACTATATGCTTTTAAGCAACAGTAGGAAGTAAGAGAGAGCTGGAATGTGAAGTCAATAGGCAAAAAAATACTGACGTAGGTTTCTGTGGAGTGAACACGGTAACGGGCAGAAGCTTCCGAATAGCCAGACTTTCCCCAGAGCCTCATTTACTGAAAATTTTCTAAGTGAGATACATGGAACCACAGTCTGAACTCCTGTTTCATCTGCCAACTTTTATCAAACACCTGCATCTATTGCCCTCTTTGCAATTTTTGTTGTGTTATGCATCTAATTACCTATCTATCTTTTCAATCTCTGTTTATGGTTCACTCGATTAATTTTTTTCCCATTCAGAGAAGGACTGGAGGTGAGAGTTCCCTTTGATGTGGTTTATTTTGTACCCTGAATGGAGCAGATGGTTTCTCTCAACACACAGCTGGTTGCAGATGATTAAGAGTTCACACTGGGCTCTGCCGATGTAAAGCAAGCCTTGACTTCCCTTTTCTTTTTGGGAAATATCCTCTTTCATTGAGAGTAAGAAAGTCTTAATAAACAAATCATAAAAGTCAGAGCCTGAATTTTTAGATTCAAATAGCCCAGTGGCCTTTTGTCAGCTTTGATGTGAGTTGCTCTGGGTCATCATCTGGCCAACTCTGTCCTCAGCATCACCTTCCCAACCCAAGGGGGCAGGGAGGACAGCACCCATGAGGGAGAAGCAGAAATCTGGCTTACAGTTGGAGTTCTGGTCCTGAACACTCAACTTGGTCTGTTCCACGTTTGTTCTTGGAGATGACTGAGCCAGGCTCATCTTCTCCAGACTCAAATTCAAGGGTTATCACTGGAATTCCTAGGAAAGTAGGTGACTTCAGGTGATGTTTAGATTTGCTTTTGTTCATTTTGAAAAATTAATTTGTTATTTTTGCCTTAATAAATGTATGTACACCTAAAATTGTGCCTTTAATAGTGAAATCCACACAAGAAAATACCTTTGTTGTAAATCTCGAAGTCTTGATCTCCTAACCAGAGTTACTGAATAAGTGTGCTTTTACTGAGATTTTTGATAGAATGATGTTGCTTGGGAATCTTATTATTATATAATAGCAAACCAGATTGTGCCATGCCAGATGTGATGGTGGCAAAAACGGGTAAAACCTAGACCACCCTCACCTTGAATCCCTCCTTCTCACTGTTGTTATGGACACAGACAAAATGTGCAAGGTATTTCATGTCGTTCTCCTGCTTAAGACTCTTCAGTGTTGGTGTAGGTTTTACCTATTTACTCAACAGATATTTGTGGAGCATTTACTGTATGCCAGACGTTGGGCTGGACTGGGGCCACAAAATGAACGGGGCAGATGAGGTCCCTGCCTCCATGGTGCATGCATGCTTCTCTAGTGGGAAGCCTCATGTAACACACAGACAAGCAACAAATAAGCCAGATCTTTTCAGGTTATAAAAGATGCTTGAAAAAAATGAAGCAATGTGTGAGACAGTAAATCCCAGTCCTACTTTACAGATGTGATTGGGACAGGCTCTCTGGGGAGGTGCCCTTTCAACTGACACTTCAATGATGAGGAGGACACAGATCTACAGTGGGAGCACCAGGTGCAAAGGTGGGACTATCTAGACGTGTGGAAAGGAAAACCACTAAAGAAAGCAATAACAATTACTTTCCAAAGCTTGGTGAGCAAGGGGGAGGGTAAGACGAGAGAAGCCAGACAGGATTGTAGGGACTGGGCCGTGTAAGGACTTACAGACAGACGCTTTTTCCTCACTGTAGGGTGTGAAGTGGGTGAAGGGCATGACCTGACTTAGGTTGTAAGAGGATTATTCTGGCAGCTCTGAGGATAACAGCCAGGTGTACGTGCTGGTTGGGTGGCAGCAGGGAGGGGTCAGTGGGGAGATGATGGAGGCAGGACAGTGAGAGATTTGGGAGAGGCTCAGAAACAGGGTGTGAAGGTGGAGAAGACGGGCAGATTGAGAGTGAGTTTGTAATAGGGTTGATGGGACTTGTTGAAAGGCCGAGTGAGGAAACTGAGGGAAAGAAAAAAACACTCACCAAGGGTAATGCCAAGTGTTTGGCTGGAGGAGGGGTAGGCACTGGTGTCATCTGCAGAGATGGGAAAACGAAGAAGAAAGAAGGATCAGGAGGAAAGGCAGAATCAGAGAATTCTGGAGGACATGATGTGTTTGAGATACCTTTGGCCAATTCAAATGAAGATACGAAATGGGTGGCTGGATATCTGAGGGAAGAGCACAAATTTGGGCTAGAGAAAACATAAATGGTGTTTTTATCCAGGGGCTGGGTGATGAGTATCAAAGAAGAAAGTGCAGATAATCAAGAGAACCAGGACCCTGGATAGAGGCTTGGTGACACTAGCATTTTTGGTGTCAAGTGACAGAAACCAAGTCACATCACCTTAAGCAAATAGGGAGAAAAAGGGAGTTTACCAGGAGGATTCTGGGATATTTTAAGCATTGGAGGGAAGAATGGGAAAGAAATACCCATGGACTCTGGACTTACCTCTTTTGTTCTGGCTGCTGCTTTGCCGGGCCCCTGTGCCTTGTTCTTCTCATCCTGAGAGCAGCTTTTAATGCCTCTCTGTGTGTGTGGCCCCCACCCAGCTTTCACACTTTCATTTCTACTCAAGAGAGCACCTGGACTTGTGGGTGGGTTCTCACGCCAATCCCACATTTCCCAGAATGATTTGATGGGTCTGGTGTGGGTCACATGGGCCATACGGCCCAAAACACTATGCCAGGAGGGTCATGGGCACCACATGCCTGCAGGGAGCCTAATCCCATGGATGAGGACCACTGCTCAGAGGAAGGGGGTGTCCGTCAGCTGGGCATTTACTGCCATCACCGTTGGGCCACCCCTGCTCCCTGTCCCAACATCGCACACATGTCCCATGCAGTCCGACACCTCTGCCACACTCGGTGCTGGCTCAGGCCCCCAGGCCCGTCCTCAGGCAGTTGCTGCTGGTGGAAACGCAGGCCAGTCATTCTTTGCCTGTCTGCCTTCGCCTTCTCGGGGCTGCCATAGAAAATGACCACATGGGGTGGCTGAAAGTACAGATGTGCATTTCTCGTAGTTTTAGAGGCTGGACCTTCCAAGATCAGGTACTGGCGAGGTTCCTGGTGAAGACTCTTCCTGGTTAGTGGACAGCTTCCTTTTCACTGTGTCCTCACGGAGTAGGGAGAGAAGCTCTCTTGCATCTCTTCCTATGAGGGTGCTAATCCCATTGTGTGGCCCTCACCCTATGACCTCATCCAGCTCTGATTACCTCCCCAAAGCCCCGTCTCCAAGTACCATCACGCCGGGGGTTAGAGCTTCAACACATCAATTTATGTGTGTGGGGAGGGTGGGGCACAATTCAGTCCATAGCATTGCTTAAACCCTTTCTACCCTTCAGAGCTCAGATCCCCTGATGCTTCCTCCAGGAAGCCCTTCTGGATTCTGGGGGCAGGGGCACGGGCTCAGCTACTGCTCTTTCAGGTTAAAAGCACCTGGGACATACATGGATTGGAGCACTGACCACATTAGGTTTCAACCCCTGTGTCCATCCTGCCTCCCCTCCAGGGCAGGCGGTGCTGGGTTCATTACTGTATGCCCACCTTGTGGAGCACGGCAGCCTCTGAAATATGCTGGCTGAGCTCAAGAAACAACTAGTGGGGTGACAGCACCCATAAATAAATCACAGCACAGTTTGATCAGTGCAATGATAGAAGCAGGTTTAGGGTAGAGCAGGGAGCGATGATTACTTCCACTACCTGGGGAGGGTGCAGAGGTTTCTCGGGGGCTGTGACTTCTGAGCTGGCATTTCAGGGTGTTTAGGAACTGGTCCATCGGACATTGGTGTGGGGGTGGGATAGTCATGCTTGTGCTTTGCACAGTGTTAGAGCATAAGGAGGCATGTGTCCCAACCCTGCCTGTGGGAGGTGCATTTTATTAGGTAGACGGGTGTGACTGAATCGGAAAGCAGGGCTGCCAGAGCCAAGTGTGGAATTGTTTGCTATTTGCTGATAGGGGAGCCAGCCGGTGGTTTGCTACAGGGAATCCAAGGCACCTGCACAACGATTAGGGAGAGAGCTCCCCAGCCTCTTCCCTCTGCCTGCAGAGAAGGGCACGGTCCAGGCACGGTCCAGCCATCAGCCACGGCAGGGTTGAACAGAGTAGGATCTACGGGCAGGAAATGCTCATCCTTACATGTTTTGACCATTGGGCGCCGTTCAGTCCCAGCACTTTATCCACAAAGCCCTGGTTGTAAGGATGTCTCCACCACCTGTCGTTGCTGGAGCTGGGGCTGTTACTTGCACTGCCACCACGCACAGCACACTGTCTCGCCGAGTCCTCGGAGCAGCTGTCTGAGGCAGGCAGCTGTGCGTGGGCACCCAGAGAAAACTCCTACTTTTCCCTCTGAGAAAAATTCTCTTTCTCAGAGGGCCAAGGGCGAGGGACCTGGAGTTCTCTTTCTCCGACGTTCCTGACTGGCACCTGCCCCTCATTCAGGCCTCTGCTTCGATGCGACTCCCCAGAGAGGGCTGCTCCCACCACTTCGTCTCAGCAGTCCCTCCCTGGGCTCCCTCTGAGCCCCCTGCTCTTGTGCTTGTATTCGTCTTCTATTGCCACATGTAATGAATCACCACAAACTTGCTTAAAGCAACACAACATTAATTATCGCCTCGTGACTGGGAATCAGAACTGGCTGCCCAGCGGAGCCTGGTGGGAAGCAGGTGCGCAGTAGGCACGTGTGGAGAGATGAAGGATCACAGTGGTAGCCCGAGGGCCGGTCTGTCGGCAAAGCCTCTGGCCTTTTCCCCTCCCTCCCTCCCTCCCTCCCTCCCTCCCTCCCAGGAGCATCAGGCGAGAAGACGCACAACGGTGCAGGGAGGGACCACTGTCAGTGAGATGAAAGCTGTTGGAGACTGCTCCCACCCAGACTGTGCAGTGACAGTGTGACTGACTCAGCAGAAGACGACTTCCCGGAGCGTGGCAGACCCGCGTGGATGCTTACCAACATCTTTCACCAACATCTTCAGCTTTCTTTTCTATGTGCCCTCACCCTAAATCAGGATCTCAAAATTTCCCTCTGGGATTTGAAAAGATAGAGGAAAAATCCCATTGTTTTAATTGTCTTGTGAACTTTTAACCCTGGAAGAGACCAAAGCTAGCTAGGATTTAGTAAAGAAAATACCTACCGTGGTGTCATGGGGAATGTTTGGTGGAGTAGGTATGAACCATAGTTCCAACTGCAGCTCTGTGACCTTGGGGAAACTTCTTAACCTCTCTGGACTGCAATGTTCTCATCTTAAAACAATTCTTAGGAGGAGGCAGGGTTCTGGTGGTTGTTAAGAGAGGGGATGTGTATGAAGCTGCTGATGTTTATAAGGCTCTCCAAAAATGGCGCTTACTTTCATTTCTCGTGAAAGTAGACTAGAGAAGAGGAAAATAACACAATGAAAAAATGAAATGTGCAGATGAGGCGGGAGGTAGAACTATCTCCGCACAGTGCTGGGCTGAGGAGAATGTGCTCCCCGGCTCCGGCTCAGGGCTGGGGAGGGGGGGACCGTGCGGGAAATACCTGCCTCCCAAACATAAGGAGGTGGCTTTGCCTTTAAGTCACTGCTGAGGGGACAGCAGTGCTCAGCGCAGCTGACTTCTCATGCTGTTATTCACGGAGATGTTCCAGAACTATGTGTGTGTGTGTGGGGGCTCTTTAGCAGAACCCATCGGATCTCAGCAGCCTGGAAGGGGGTGCCGTGTTTTCACCATTCCTTCTTTATCGAACAGCCCGGAGCCGAGTGCCTGCCTGCAGGGCAGTTTAATTCTGGAGCATGTGCTTGTTCTCTTGTCTCTCCCTGCTTGCGGGAGCTGACTGAGCCTTAAGCCTCCTCCTCTTCCGGGGACTCGTGCGTCCAAGCCCGTGGACAGCCGCGTGGTATGTTGGCTGTGGTTTTGGTGGCCTCACCAGGAATTAGAGAGAGAAGCGGGTGCCTTTGGAAGTAGGGAGGTCAGATCTCTGAGAGGGGAGAAGGGGATCTGGGACCAGAAAAAGACAGGGGTTGGAGGTTTTGTAAATTCGAGGAACCCGTGTCCTGTGCCTTCACACTGCCTGGGACAGGAGGTGGCAGGACCCCAGAGGAGGGAGGCCGTGAGGGGCACAAAGGTCCGGACTGAGGTTTCAGAGCCTCCAGGGCCAGCTGGGTCTCCTGTGCAAGCCTGGAGGTGGAGCAGGTGCGCTCTGCTCTGCCCATGCCTGCGGGCCCCACCCCTCCACGCGTGAACTTCTAACCACCAGTGTGCACATCCCTTTGCCATACGTGTTTCTCTGCAGTCTTGGAGGTCTGCTGTGCTCTCCGTCAGAGCAGGCTCAAGTCCCAGGGCATTCGCGCCTTCAGGACCGCCTTCTTCCAATGGCTCCAGGGAGCCAGAGCTTACATGCCCCAGCTCCCTGGCCCTTTGGTTAGAATGACTCTGAGTGTATTTTGCAAAGATTCCCATAACTTTTATGTGGGTTGAGGTTCCAGCTGCCCAGTCACTGAACCGCTGCCTTTACCTCCTGGCCTTGCTTCCTGCCTCCCATGGAGTGGTGCCTGCACCTCCAAAATGAACTGAGTTCTGATCTCAGGGTCTGCTTCTGGAGAACCCAAAATAGATCATCATGGAGGCAACGGAGGGCCCCTCCCCTCACAGAACCATGACAGGGACATCGAACACAGCAGTGATGAGTGATGACCAAAGACTGAAGTGGTAGTCTTCATGAGTTTTCTGTTGTGAGATACGTCTCTGCACCTTCACGCAGCGCAGAGGTGGGCAGAGTGTAGCAGAGGAGGTAAAGGTTCCACCTAAGAGACTGAAAGGGAAAATTGTTGTGGAGAGCAGGACCAATGAAGTGGCGTTGGTCCAGTCAAGAGAGCTTAAAGTATATTAAACAAGATGGCATCACTCATGTCAACCAGGATGGCTGCCAGGCAGCCATGACACCTTGGTTCAAGAGGCACACCTGGCAAGGAGACTCACCTAAGATATCTGCACACATGACCAGAACAGCCATGTCTTCAGAGTGGGAGACCCATAGGTAGGCTCTTGGGGAAATTCCCCACTTGCCACCAGGGGTGCCAAGACACTTATCAAAGGACCCAGAAGGGTGGAGTGTACCACTCTCAAGGATATAACTGAGGCGGGTCCCAGACCACTGCTGAGGCAGCTGAGCTCCACACACCAGATGCTGCTCCACACACCAGTGCTGCTCCACACACCACATGCTGCTCCACACACCAGATGCTGCTCCACACACCAGTGCTGCTCCACACACCAGATGCTGCTCCACACACCAGATGCTGCTCCACACACCAGTGCTGCTCCACACAC
>PVIA01018514.1:0-12591 GCA_004024845.1 Tonatia bakeri | reverse complement strand
CAGGACATACTGTGCACCTCATTGTTGGTTACATGCTGTTCTGTGGAACATGTCTGGGATTCTGTGACTGGAAGAGGATAACTTTCCCCCTTTTGTTAGAACCCTCAGACTGTAAACATTTAAAGGCTAAAGGACTATGTCTCATTTCAATTTGGGCCACATGGCTTTTGTTCAGATTCTAGCTCCGTCACAGTTTGGATAACCTTGGCAAATTAGGCAAAGTACCCTCACAATGCCTGTTTCTCCAGAAATAAAATAGAGACAGTGATAGTACCAACTGCATAGTGTTGTTCTGAGGATTAAGTAAATAATAACTGTAAAGGGCTTATGAAATGGTCTGATACATCGTAAGTATGACACAAATATTAGCTGTAATTACTATTTTACTGAAATTTCAACTCACCAACAAGGCACAGGTAAGGATAACTAGCCAGGTGTTTATCATTACATAGTGTCATTCTTGATTGGGTTTTGCTTCGTTATTAACTACTTGAGGATGTGTTCAATCAGATACCTGGTCATAATCTTTAGAGGGGATGGCATGCAAGGAGACAAGTGAGAGCTCTGGTCTCATCACAAGTTCTAGTCCCAGCAATTCCACTAAATGTTAGTACTGTGAGAAAGGTCAGAGAAGAGGAAAGGTTGAGGGACTTGAGAAAAGCTTTGTGAAAGAGTTGTCATCTAAACTTAACCTTAAACAGGTCTCAATGCACATGAAGAATGAGCACATTTCTAAAAGAGCAGAATTTAATGCTAAAAAATCATAAAGTATATTCAGGAAATATTAACTAACTCTTATTCTGTCACCAGATTCCTACCTATTTTGATGGCAGAATGGCTGAGATTAAGTCAGAGGTCATGTCAAGAAAAGTTTTTCTTTTCTAGCTCCTAGCAAGATCAGGTGGCTTCAAAGCCCAAGAATCAACTAAGCAGTTTTTAAAAAACAAAGAGAGTTAATCTGTCTGAAATTGAAATGAAAAGGAGATACCTTTCAAATGGCATCACTACACCTCTGTTGTTTCGCAGAGCACAGAGTAGATATGTGAATAACTACTCTCAGGGTGTTGAATGGAATCACAGAGAGTTCACAGATGGAAAATGCAGTGCATTACTAACAAAAGACAGACAGCCATGGTGGCTGGGGGAGATTACAGCCTGTACAAAGAAAAAGATGCAAAGTCCATACTCACATATCATGTGGTCCCTGAGTCAGAGTGGAGTTCTTAAAAACAAATACGATCAATGAGGTCATTGGCAAGACATCTATTGTGCTAGACTATCACTTAAATTTCTCTGCATAAGGACTCCCTTTGAGCAGTGGTTCCCCACCTTCCATATCGTATGGCTAAAACTGCTTTCTCTTGTCCCATCAGTCACTCAGTCATCTGGGTTCCCCCACGAAGGGAAGGGTGACATTAACATGTCCACAAACACACTCTTGTATTGTTCCACATGGCCTCTAAGTTAGCCAAAAAAAATCTTTAGGACTGAAGAAACAGCTCATCCAAAGTCTGCCCTAATTCCAGAAGAAAAATGATCCAGTTTCTTCAAGGACTAAATGGCATAAAAATAAGATATAAGGAAGGAAGAACTGTTGCAATTAAAAAGCTTTATGAGAACTAACATCAAATGCAATGTGTGGGCTTTGATTAGATTCTGATTTTAACAAACCAGTGAATTTTTTAGACAATCAAGAAAACTTGAACATGAACTAGATATTAGATAATATTAAGGAATTACTACTAATTTTGCTAGGTATGAAAGGTACTGTGATTATGTTTTTTTAATGTCTTTATATTAGAGATATCTACTGAAATATTTAGACAATTTCTTCTCTAAGGTTTTCTTTAGCATATTGTACTTACAGAATACTGTGGTCACAGAGGAGATATGGAAGGTAAGTGGTAGGACAAAATATGAAACAAAATTAGCAAAATGTTGAAAACTACTAATGTTATGTAGTGATTCATGGATTCATTATGCTATTCTCGTTAATCTTGCATGTTTTTAAAAATTGCCATAATAAAAAAAAACATTTTCTTTAAATCTTCCCAGGCCCATTAACAATGACCAACTAAATGGAGCATTCCGCTACACTAGGCACTTGGACAAGGACATAGCTCTGCTTACTGGTGCAGCAAGAAGGAAGTGTAACTGACTGCCTATTCTTCACCTGTTATCCCACTGCTGAAGCCAAGGAAAGAGAATCTGTCAGACTCAGCATTCCCTGAATGCAAATATGCTGGGCAATTGAATGCTGCTGTATAAGACAGCTCTTACTCCATAACTTAACAGTTTCTAGGCAGGCACCTCCATCTTGCTTGTTCCAGGTAAAAGCGTTAAGAGTCCAGTCTGAAACAAGGGAAATGTGTCCCAGCACAGCCCTAGTCCTTGATGGGGCTCAATCTTCTTACACCCTTCTCTTCTCCTGCCCGTCCAAACAGAACCTCATCCTCATGATCCCCTCTCCCTAAATGTTGTTTTGCAAAGGTAAGGCTCTCCTATTCTTAGTCCACAAATTCCTCCCTCAGGTAAGTGAGACCTAGATTATTATTGGCTCAACTCTTTATCACACTTTAAGAGACAGATATAGTAAATCAAAATATTCTACTGCAAGGTTTTTTGACGTGTTCAAAACTTTTCAAATCTTTACACATTCTAAAGTTAGGTATAATTACCACTTAAACCTGAACTGCCTTTCTGTGATGCAGATGATCACATTCTGATGGAAAACCTTACTTGATTTTTCAAGGAAAACATTTTAAAAAATTATATTTTGAATGACATATATAATTTTAGTAATATATAAAAAGCAACTCAAAGGGGAGAAAACTGTACTTGAACAATGATTAAAATAAAAATAAAAATTAAAAAAGCAACTCAACAATTTGTACAATTTAGCTTTTAATATATTTATAAATAACAATATGTACTAATAATGGATCATGATAGCAGAACAGATTGAAGTTGATGGACAGAGATCAGAAAACCTTATGACACGAACATTCATTCTGGTTGGTAGGAAGGATTATATCAAGGACATCTGGGAATGGCCATAGAAATGGGAAGAGGTAGAAGAACAGATGTGGTTTGTGCAAGTTGGAGAACTGGAAGTCAAACAGTAATGACAATACTCCTACAGAGGAAGCAGAAAACCAGGATAAAACCTGTATGGCTAGCATAGTCAGAGGATATCCAAAGGTTACAAGTGTCCATTCCTGGCAGGTAGAGTCATCTAGAAAAGCACACCACACTTGTTGAGACATGAGAAATGTGAACGACTGAATTTCATTAATGGTTGTGAAAGCCAATGTCCTGTCTCGAGGTTAAATGGGAACTACTGGTACCACAACTAACTGTGGGAGAAGCACTGGCTTCCACCCTCTCAAGGGCTAAGGCTTGGGGCACAGGACACAAAAGACAAAAGAAAGCTTTTGGAATGATTGTAAATGGAACTAGTGTGGAATGGGAAATGTGGGGGGCAGCTGAGCCCAGCAAAAGGCAGAGCAAGGGACTAATATGTCATAGGTGCAAAAAAGGAGAAATTATAATTGCTGGTATTCATTGAACAATTATTATGTGCCAAGCACTTTACACACATTGTCTTTATCTGTATACCATCCTGCAAACCCTGCAGAGGAGGTGATTGAGACTTACATCACTAAGATGGTAAGTGGCACACTGAAAATTCTATTAATGTAGGTTTTGATTCCAGAGCATAGACTTTTAACTGTTACTTATGGGAATGGATCAGGGAGTAAACCCAAGAAGATTGTAAAAGAGAGGAAGATTTTATAAAAATATACTCCCATTGGATAGAAAAAAAAAACAGAATAGATAACTCCACTACTAATTGATAATTATCTCTCATTAGTAGGGTTATTATATATACTCCTCTTTTGCTTCCTTGTATTTTTTGTTTATAATCATGAATATGTATTGCTTTTCAATAAGAAAAAAAAGATTTTTTAAGTGTAGAGGAGGTTTATAATCCCAAACTCATTGCCTGTGTTTCCAATAATTATCTGTCTTCTATGAAAATGCAAAGCTCTTGACTGACTTGTCAATGGAGTATTTACTCAAAGACATCAAGACTCAGGACTGGGGACAATATCCAGAAGAGCTGTCAGTCCAAGACTTAGGGCCTAAGAGCAACATAAGCAGAAAAACGATCAGCCTCAGGTCTGCTCAGCTGTTATCTCCCTCCTGTGATTTCTCATCCTGTGAATTATTCCAATGCTTGTATAATATATTTATTTTTTAAACATGCAACAGAGGAGTTATTCTCCAAGTCTCTATCAGCTGAAGTATTAACAGCTTCCAGCTGAGAAAATATCTTTTCACTCTGCTTAGCCTAATTATTATTTTCTCCCTCCTATAGGAATTTCAATATCATAAAAAGAATCACAATATAAAAGGCAACATGGGTGATTTTTTATAATGTTGCTTGTAGACTTACAGTTTGTAATTTGGGTGTAAATCTACTTAAAGATGTCACTAGTTTGGATTTTCTTTCTAGAAAGAAAAATTTTGACCCCTACATTCTTTGAAAGCCTAAATATAAATGTGCCCAAACTAAGAAGCAGATTAGAATAAAAAGGCTTCTTCTGGAATGTTCATCTTATTTCTTGAAGTCTCTCTTTTAAAAATAAAATTATAGAGATGTGGAACTTTGTACTCAAAACTTTAAGGTGTCTAAAATGTGAAGCTGTATTTCATTACCTGTCCAGGAATATGCTCCCTTTCTGACAGAAAAAGTCTTTTAAACAAACATACGAACTATTCAGAGCAACCAACTATTCCTCTAACCTGGACCCTGTAAGAAATTGATTCAACACTGACATTGTGTTTCTTATGTCAGTTTCACATAACATTTGCAAGTGGGCACTAGGCAATTTACCGGTTTACAAGTCCTTGTTAATGAAATTAACCAAGAATACATTCTTTGTATGAGCAAATTTTCTTTGCTTCAAGGCATAAAAAACAACCTGTACCTGTACCCAGAAGCCCAGACAACTGTGTTGCAAAGGCCTGCTTTTTGTCTTTAGAAGATTAAAGGAGAAATGGAACAGTTAATAGGCAGTAACCCAAGACCTCTTCTGTATTGAGATACTTCTCTTTGTTCTCCTTCGGCATGCAGTAATCTTTACTCTCCTCTGATTCATTTGACTTTTTTTTATTAAAATATTTCTCAAGAAGAAATAAAAAAAAGACTTATGTCAGTATAAATGACTAGTATCCCAACAGGCTTTCCATTCCCCTGTCCTCTCTCCTACCCACTCTCCAATAAGATACTATTTTCTATGTAAGACTCAGAAAAGTCAGAATCCAAAAAGGAATGCTATCTTTTTTAAAAAATTATAGTTGACATATAATATTATATTAGCCTCAGGTGTACAACCCTGTGATTAGACAATTATATAACTCAAGTAATCACCCCCAATAAATCTAATAACAATCTGACACCATATATAATTATTACAATATTATTAACCATGTTCCCTAGGCTATCTTTTATATCTTCATGACTATTCTGTAACTACCAATTTGTACTTCTAAATCCCTTTACATTTTTTACCCACTTTTCTCACCCCCATCATCTAGCAACTGTCAAAATGTCCTCTGTTATCTCTGATTCTGTTTCTGTTCTGCTTGGTTTTTGAGAGTTTTTTGTCATTGTTGTTGTTTTGTTTTTTTTAGATTCCACACATGAGTGAAATCATCTGGCATTTATCTTTCTCTGTCTGACTTATTTCACAAAGCTTTTTAAAAAAATTATAGTTGACATATAATATTATATTAGCCTCAGGTGTACAACCTGAGGTTTGGGTTTCCCTGGACCCTCCAGGTCCAGTCATGTTGTTGCAGCTGGCAGGATTTCATTTTTTTAATGCCTGAGTAATAATTCATTATATATATGCACCAATTTCTCTTTATTCATTCCTCTATTGATGGACACTTAGGTTGTTTCCATATCTTGGCTTTGTAAATAATACTGCAATAAACATATAGATGTATATGTATTTTCAATAATGTGTTTTGGGTTTCCTTGGACAAATACTAAGAAATGAAATTGTTGGGTCTTTCTTTGTCTCCTGTTATACCTTTGTTTTAAAGTCTATTTTGTCTGGTATATATCTTGCTACTTCAGCCTTTTTTCCCCTTATTCCCATTTTCATGAAATACATTCTTCTATCCCTTTATTTTCAATCTGTGTATATTTTTAGATCTGAGGCAAGTCTCTTGTAGACAGCATATGTAAGGGTCTTATTTTGTTACCCTTTCAGTCACCATATGTCTTTTGAATGAAGCATTTAACTCATTTGCGTTTAAAGTAATTGTTGATAAATATATATGTATTGCAATTTTATTATTCATATTTTTATCATCTTCTTTTTCTTCTTATAAAAAGAATCTTTAACATTTCCTGTAATACTGGTTTGGTGGTAATAAACTCTTTTAGGTATATCTTGTCTGGGAAACTCTTTATCTTTCCTTCCATTCCAAAAGATAGCTTTGCTGGGTAGAGTAATCTTGGTTATAGATCCTTGATTTTCATCACTTTGAATATTTCTTGCCAGTCCCTTCCAACTTGCAAATTTCTCTTGAGAAATCAGCTGACAGTCTTAATGGAGCTCCCTTTTCTCTCACTTCTTTTAAGATCCTCTCTTCCTCTCTAAACTTTGCCATTTTAATTATGACTTTCTTGGTGTGGGCCTCTTTAGGTTCACCTTGTTTGGGACTCTCTGTGCTTCCTGGAATTGTATGTCTATTTTCTTCACCAGGTTATGGTAGTTTTCCACCGTTATTTTTTCAAACTGGTTTTCAATTTCTTGCTTTCTCTCTTCTCCTTCTAGCACCCACATGATGCAAATATTGGTACTCTTGAAGTTGTCCTAGAGTCTCCTTACATTGTCCTTATTTTTTTGGATTCTCTCTCTTTCTCCCTCTCTCTCTTGCTCTCATTGTTGTTTGGGTGTTTTCTTCTTCTTATCTTCTAAATTGCTGTTTGATCTTCTGTTTTGTCTACTCTGCTGTTGATTCCCTGTAATGTATTTTTCATTTCTGACTGGTTCATTTTTATGTTTTCTACCTCCATTTTTATGTTTCCCATCTCTCCGTGGAAGTTCTCACTAAGTTCCTCTACTCTTCCTCAAAGTTTATTGAGCATTCTCAGAGTTCAAGTGCTTTAGATTGCATCTAATCGATTGCTGGTCTCCATTTTGTTTAGTTCTTTTTATGTAGTTTTGTTCTGTTCTTTCACTTGAGACATATTTCTTTATCTCCTCATTTTATCTGTCTTCCTGTGTTTGTTTCTATGTATTAGGTATAGCTGCTACATTGCCTAGTCTTGATCAAGTGGCCTTACATAGTAGGTGTCTTATAGGGCTCAGTGGTGCAGCCTCTTCAGTCACCCAAGTTGGGTATTCTAGGTGCATTGCCATGTAGGTTGTTTGCACCCTCCTGTTGTTGTTGAACCTTGCTTGCAGTTGGCATATCAATGGGAGACATGGACTGGCTGAGACACAGGCCAATGGGATGAAAGGATGGGTTGAGACCAATGTGGAGAATCTGCTATGCAGGTGCTGACCCCATGAAGCAGAACTATCTTCATTAGGGCTCAGGTACCTGCTAAGTCTACCCCTTGAATATGTCACTTGTGGAGGTGGCTGGGTGGTGCTTCAGCATAGCCCAAAACTATCCATCAGAAGTGCTGTCTCTGGTGTCTCTTGGGAGGTGTTCTCTTGTGCCTCAGTGCACAGCTTGTGCCCTGCCCAGGGACATCAGGCATATTCTGAAGAAGGTTGCTACATGTGCTGGGCTTGGAGGTGCCCAGGAAGGGCTATGCTGTGAACCAAGGCTGGCTGCCACTAGTGCCAGGCCTGAGGCCACTTAGCAAAAGAGACAGGTATGCAGACGCCAAATTCTGTTTGGCTGAGTTTGAGAGATTTTAGGAAAGTCTGAAGCATGAGCCAAGACAGGCCATTTGTATGGAAAAGCCACTGGAAATGGCTTGGGTGGGCCTACAAGCTGTGTGGGGTAGGATCTCAGGAAATCACCAGTGTGGGGAAAACAGTGTTAGCTATGTTGGTGGAGACTCAGATATGGTACCAGCCTGCCAGTTCTGTGGTGGAAGGGCTCATTAAGGGAACCATGGCTTCTGTCAGCATTTTGGTCTTGGAGAAAGCCACCCCTCTAGCTCTCTCCCTGATGCCAAACAATGCAGTCCTTTTCCTATGTCCCTGGCACCTTTTGAGCTGTTTCCCCAGCTCTGGAGCTCAGAGTGAGTGAGTCCCAGTAAGTCAGTGTGCAGACCCTTTAAGAGGAATGGCTAGGACTCCAGAAGCCCTCAGTCTTAGCCATAATCTCCACTGAAGTCACAGGGACTTCTTTTCTGGCACTGGAATCCTGAGCTGGGGAGCCTGGTAGGGGGCTGGGACTCCAGTCCCTAGGGGGCACCACTGAAGACAAGATATCTCTCCTGATCTTTAACCAGCACACATGGGCATGGGACCAGCAAGTTCCATGTCTCTGCCCCTCCTACCAGTCTCAATATGGCTGTTTCTTTATATCCTTAGTTATAGGATTTCCGTTAAGATAGATTTCAGGTGGTTTTGAATGGTGGTTGTTCTGTAACTTAGTTATAATTTGGATGTGGTTGAGAGAGATCCCAAGTACTATGTTTACCTACATTGCCATCTTGACCAGAAACCCCAAGGAATGTTACCTTTACTATGTGATTTCATAAATCAGTTAGCCTGAAGAAGACTCTGGGGAACCAATAGGGATTTTGTACTCCTGATGACAGCAAAATATGATTATCTGAGATCAGTGCCAGCATCATCCTATAGGAAGGACAAGAAAGTGTTAATGTATCAGTAGTACAAATTCAGTTTCTTCCCTGTAAAATGGTAATAATAATATGGACTTCATACGGTTGCCATGAGAATTAAATGAGATAATGAATGGAAAGCCCCTAGAACATAGAATACAATCAATAAATGTTAACTTGTTAGCTTTCTTCTTTGCCTTCCCTTCATCTATTCACCCAGTAAATTAATATTCAATGAACCAACTTCTTCCCAGATTTGAATCACTTCCCAGTGGTGATATGAGTTAGAGCTTCGGGACATGCCTGGACTCCTCCAGGCTAGTAGGATATAATTTAATACCCCTTAGCAAAATGCACTAATTGGTCCCTTAGTGACCTGAAAGAGTTAATACACTGTTGTAAGCTTTAATTTACTACTTCCTGACAAAATGGGTTTTGGTGTCTATATAAATAAGTACCCTAAAATCATAGAACACAAATTTCCTTTCTCTCCCTCCCTTTTTTCTTCCCAACCCCTCCCTACTCTTCCTCCCCCGTCTTTTTTTCTCTCTGTCTTTAAAACACACACAAACAAACATACTACAGTTCCCCATGAGCAATAAGATATATTAGATATTAAGATTAAAATGGTCTATTTAAAGTTTACTGAGTGCCTTTTTTTAATCACAAAAGCAACAGACTGTAGAAAACTTGATAAGTTCATAAATCTAAATAAGACCCAAATGTTTCATAATCTTACAATTCCCCCAAAAAATAGTTCTCAGGAAGTACTGCAAATATCTTGCTCTGTTTTCTCGCAAGCTCTCAAATTCTTATTTAATAATAAACCATAATTCATATAATGTCAATATATTTTATGTACTGTGTGTTGCTCTTATAATTAAAATTGTATCATGAACATTTTTCTAAGTCATTGAAATTCATTAAAATATTTTAAAATATACCTTATTGATTATGCTATTACAGTTGTTCCATTCTCCCCCCTTCACTCCTCTCCACCCTGCACACTCCCTTCCACCCACATTCCCCCCCTTAAGTTCATGTCCATGTGTCATACATATAAATTCTTTGGCTTCTACATTTCCCCTACTATCCTTACCCTCCCCTTGTCTATTTTCTACCTACCATCTATGCTACTTATTGTCTATACCTTATCCCTCTCTCTCTCCTTTCCACTCCCTTGTTGATAACCCTCCATATGATCTCCATTTCTGTTTCTGTTCCTGTTCTAGTTGTTTGCTTAGTTCTTTTTTGTATTTGTTTTAGATGTGGTTGTTAATAATTGTGAGTTTGCTGTCATTTTACTGTACATATTTTTTATCTTCTTTTTCTTAGGTAAATTCCTTTAACATTTCATAAAATAAGGGCTTGGTGACGATGAACTCCTTTAACTTGACCTTATCTGAGAAGCACTTTATCTGCCCTTCCATTCTAAATGATAGCTTTGCTGAATAGAGCAATCTGGGATGTAAGTCCTTGCCTTTCATGACTTGGAATACTTCTTTCCAGTCCCTTCTTGCCTGTAAGGTCTCTTTTGAGAAATCAGCAGACAATCTGATGGGAACTCCTTTGTAGGTTACTGTCTTCTTTTCTCTTGCTACTTCTAGGATTCTCTCCTTAATTTTAGTCTTGGGTAATGTAATTACAATGTGCCTTGGTGTGTTCCTCCTTGGGTCCAACTTCTTTGGGACTTTGAGCTTCCTGGACTTCTTGGAAGTCTCTTTCCTTTGCCAAATTAGGGATGTTCTCCTTTATTATTTGTTCAAATATCTTTTCTACTGGTTGCTCTTCCTTTTCTCCTTCTGGCACCCCTATAGTTCAGATGTTGGAATGTTTAAAGATGTCCTGGAGGTTCCTAAGGCTCTCCACATTTTTTTGAATTCTTATTTTTTCATTCTTTTCTGATTAGATATTGCTTTCTTCCTTCTGGTCCACACCATTGATTCAAGTCACAGTTTCCTTCCCATCACTATTGATTCCCTGTACATTTTCCTTTATTTCATTTAGCATAGCCTTCATTTTTTCATCTAATTTGTGACCAAATTCAACCAATTCTGTGAGCATCCTGATTACCAATGTTTTGAACTGTGCATCTGATAGGTTGGCTACCTCTTCATTACTTTAGTTATATTTTTTCTGGAGCTTCAATCTGTTCTTTTGCTTGGGCCATTTTTTCTGTGTTGATGCACCTGTTATGTAGTGAGGGGTGGAGCCTTAGGTGTTCACCAGGGTGGGGTAACCCAAGATGCTGGGCTGTGACACTGTATTTGGGGAAGGGGTCCTAGAGGGAATAATAGTGTTTGCTCCACTCTCTACCAGATTTCAGTCACTTCCTCAGCTTCCCACAAGCAAATTGGGCCCTTCTGGTGCTGATTCCTGGGTGGGCTAGCTTGTGTACATTCTAGGACCCTGTTGGTCTCTCCAATGAACTTTCCTGCTGCTGCCTCAACACCCACAGGTGTTTTCAATCAGTGGTTTGAGGCTTTATTTCCCTGAGCTGGGACCCTGGGTTGTGCGGTCCATCCTGCTCCCACTTTGTTTAACCCGGTTTATCTGCACACGAATGTGGGCTCCTCACACCGGTTTGCCAGCCGCTGCCTCACCGGCCAGCTACAGCCTTGCTGCGAGTCCTCTCCATCCCGGCTGCCCATCTCCACCCTCCTACCAGTCTGGATGAATATTTCTTTAACTCTTTGGTTGTCAGACTTCCATACAGTTCTATTTTCTGTAATTTCTGGTTGTTTTCTCTTTTAAAATTGTTGTTGTCCTCCTTTTGGTTGTGTGAGGAGGCATAGTGTGTCTACCTACATCTCCATCTTGGCCAGAAGTCATTAAAATATTTTAACAAAAAACAAATATTTTGTCATATGGACATCTCATGATTTGTTTAGCCATGACTATGAGTCTACTGTGGAATATTTAGATAATTTCTATTTTGTTTCTACTGTAAATTGTATTGAGACATACCACTTATTATGTACATTTTAAAATTTATTTCTGCTATTTTCTTAGATTACAATCTTATAAGTAAAATAATCAGATGAAAAAGTAAAAACATGTAGAAGTCTTGATGAAGATTGTCAAATTGCTTTGCATACACTAGCAGTATTTGATAATTCCTTTTCACACATTCTGGCCAATCCTGACTATTTATACTAAACAATCTGTGTTGTTGATCTGATAGGTAAAACATTAAATTTAATTTTTGTTTTAATTTGCATCATTATGATTACTAATGAGGTTGACCATTTTTTCATGTTTATTAGCCATATGTTCTATCTGTTCTGTAAATTGTAGGTTTATATTTTTGCCTATTTTATTGAGAATATAAAGGTTTTATTATCAGTTATATTAACTCATTATATATTAATATTTTCCCACTGTTTTATTTTTTTCTCTGAAATAGTTGGTCCACAGAAAAGGGCCATAAACCTCAAAGAAGCTAATGTATTCTTTTTGTTAATAAATATATCCCACCAAAATATCAATAATGCATAATTTCCTTGTTTGCATTTAAATTTTCATGATGCTTTTGACATATAATTTGTAATTTTAAATATTAAAAATCAATCTTTTCTGTTGCTATTTAGTCCACTGCTTATATACTAAAATAGGCCCTCTGAATCTGAGATCAGGTAAATATTTACCTAAAACTTCTTCTAGTTTCTTAAAATAGTATCATTTTTCATGTTTTACTATCTAATTTATCTATGGTTTACTGTGTTGTATAACAATAATGTAAATTAATAACTTTTTTT
>PVIA01018513.1:0-12543 GCA_004024845.1 Tonatia bakeri | reverse complement strand
TTCTGTGGTAGAATACCTGTGAGATTCAGTGGTGTAGTCTCTTTCGGGTATCCTGGTGTTCACAGCTTCCCCCTACTCTTTTTTGTGATCAGTTAGAGGAGTAAGTCAAAATGGATTAAGACAGCAAGCCAGTATTCTATGGTATTTACAGTAGCAGCCAGTAGAGAAGAGATGGGAGATCCTTTGGCTATGTATAGTGTTAACTGTGGTCTTCCACCCCACTATCCACGTTTTAGAAAGTATGGAAAGAAGATAAGACTCTTAGTGGAGAGGAAAGGGTTGTTAGTTGGATCAAGAAAGCTGTGAGGCTGTGGGAGGTCAGATTATGAGATGAGGTGGGAGTAAAGAATAGTAAATAGGAGTAGTGTGTGAAAGTATGTAGATAACCCCTACATTAATAGAGTTTAGGGAGTTGTGAAGTGAGCTGCAATCTGGGAGGGGTGTTAAGTTGTTTTTACAAGTGTATGGAATAAGTCTTATTTACAGTAATATTGAAGCAACAATCTTGTGACAGATTCTCTGAGATCTAGATAACAAGAATAAGGAGTATAGAATCTTGAGTGGTGTACTAATGGAACCCAAGTGAGGGACAGTGAATTATCAACACACTGAGTGAGATAACAGGGGGAACCTATGAAACGACAGCATAACTAGCCAAGCAAAGAATATTATACAGAAAGAAAAAAAAATACCAAAATACTATTTAAAAAAATGTCAGAAAAGAGAGAAAAAGATATATAAATTTGCAGTAATTTGCAGGCAAAAAACATAAACAAACAAAAAAACAACAGAAGGTAGATTGCAGGAGAGATAGATTTGGAGTGGAAGTAATAGCACTAGGATGGATGGAAGAGAAACATAAGGAATTGAGAGATATAAAAATAAGAGTTAAAAAATAAAAAGTTGCTTAATAAACAAAAACAAGATAAAATCAAACAATCAAACAACAACAGTGGGATAAGGGGAATAAAAAGAAAGAGAAAAAAAGGAAAAAAAACACACACATGCACACACACTCAGAGGGAAAGAAAAGAAAAAAAATAAAAAACCAAAACCACTTGTTGGTTTCTAACTGGCCAAACCAGTTTTTCTGCATTTGCCAGCTGCAGGCTGAGGGGTGGTTAGAATGCTTTTCACCCTTCTAAGTCAGAAGTCAGCTTTCCCCAGAAACAATCACTGTCTGGGCTCAGGGCGCAAGCTCTGGACATGGCAAGGGGTCGCGCCCCTCCCCCAACTTCACCACCACAGGCTCTATGTTCAGCAAAGCACCCACCTCACCTCGGAGTCCAGAGTCCATGGTGCACTCTCCAGGGGCTGCGAGGAGTGGAGCGCTTCCCCGCCGCTGGTGGGCTCTATGTTTGTGGGAAGCACCTGCCTCTCCTTCAGGTTCGCGGTGCACTCTCCAGGGTTTGGGAGGGGACATGCCCTTTCCTTTGCCACTGCTGTGGGCCCCAGGACCCCTCGAAGCACTACATCCTTTCTGGGTTCCCTGTTTGAGAGTCAGGTATCCCAGCGGGGTGCGCGCGTGCCTGAAATCACCCCAGAAGCTCTGGAAGCCTTTCCCTTATTCACGGCCATGGGGGAAAGGTGCTCAGACATGCTACTTTTGCAGCGATTTTCATGAGGAAGAAAGAGCTCCTAAGACCAAGTTTCTGTGGCACCTGCCGGTACATGGGCCTAACCCCTGGAGTTCTTTGGGAAGAAACAATCACTAAGGGGCAAAAGGCTGCCAAGTCGCCTTTCACGCACAGAGTTAGGGAAGGTCAGACATCTGTGTCCTGAGAAGTTCAGACCTGCAGAAAAGTCAGTTCTGTGAATCTGCGGCTGAGTATGAATTGGCTGTGTATTTACTGTGAAAAGTGGACTTCTCTCAGCACGCACAGTCCTGAACTCCTCCCAGGCCAGTCATTTACACTGAAATGTTCTGCCTTGAAGAAAACACGCTGATGGTAACATGATGTACAGAGTTCTTATCAGTTCTCCACGGATTTCGTACTTTCGGGTGTTTGCCATGCCTGGCGCCCCCAGTCACACTGAGGCTTTTTCCTTTGCTGTGGTAAAGGCCCTCGGAAATACTATTTTGCAGCGATTTTCATGAGGAAGAAAGGGCTCCTAAGACCAAGTTTTTGTGGCACTTGCCTGAACCGGGGCCTAACCCCTGGAGTTTCTTGGGAAGAAAGAAACTCTAAGGGGCAAAAGGCTGCCAAGTCACCTATCAGGCTCAGAGTTAGGGAAGCTTAGAAATCTGTGTCCTGAGATCAGACCGGCAGAAGTCAGTTCTGTCAATCTGAGGTTGAGTATGAATCGGCTGTGTATTTTCTGTGAAAATTGCACTTCTGTAAGCCCGCACAGTTATAACTACTTCCAGTCAAGGCATTTACACTGAAATGTTCTCCCTTGAAAAAAACACACTGAAGGAAACATGTTGTACAGAGTTCTTATCAGTTCTCCACTGATTTCATACATCCGGGGTGTTTGCAATGCCTGGAGCCCCCTGTCACACTTAGGGTTTTTTCGCTGCTATGGTAATGTTGCTCATATATGCTACTTTTGCAGCGATTCTCATGACGAAGAAAGAGCTCCTAAAATGAACTGTGTGTAGCACTTCCCCGAACAGGGTTCTAACGCCTGGAGTTCCTTGGGAAGAAAGGAACTCTAAGGGGAAAAAGGCTGCCAAGTCGCCTTTCACGCACAGAATTAGGGAAGCTTAGAAATCTGTGTCTTGAGAAGTTCAGACTGGCAGAAGACAGTTCTGTGAATCTGCGGCTGAGTATGAATCGGCTGTGTCTTCCCCAAAACCACACACTCACTGGGTTAGGAGCTTGGGTGCACAGCAAGGCCTCCCTTGGTCCGGCAGACTGGGGTACACACTCTTCCCCGGGAAGTTCGTGGGTGCCCACAACCCCTGCGCTTCTGTTACTCAACCCTCTTTGCCTGGGGAGGGATTGGTGACTCCACTCTCCTGGGTGCCCTGAGACAGACCCAGGAGCTCCAGGCCTGCTCTCCACCTTTCCTAGGGCTCTTATTATGCCGAAGCAGTCCTCTTACTGTCCGTTTATTCAATGTCTGGATAACTTTTGATGTCCTATTTTCATAAAGTTGCGATATCGGTGGTCTCCTGCTCTGTTCCTTCTTAGATTGGCCAAATTCTCTCCCGTACACTGGGAAAGGGGATTAAGATTCCTCCAACAAGGCCGCCATCTTCCCAGTCCCACATCATCCATTTTTTAATTTTTTTTTTTTTGTCTTCCTGGAGTGGAGTCATGTGAGTTCATTATGTATTTTGGAGATTAAACCCTGTCTGAAGTATCATTTGCAAATACGTTTTCCCATATAGTTGGTTCTCTTTTAATTTTAATGCTTTCTTCAGCTGTGGAAGAGATTTTGAGATTCCATTTATTTATTCTTTCTTTTATGTCCCTTGCTCTAGGAGACATATTGATGAAAATACTGCTGTGTGGAATATCTGAGATTTTCCTGCCTATGTTTTCCTCTAGGACTTTTATGGTGTCACAACTTATATTTTAATCTTTTATTCATCTTTTTAAAGTTTTTTTAAAAGACTTTATTTTTTGAGATAGTGGAAGGGAGGGAGAATGAGACAGAGAAAATTATCAAAGTGTGGTTACCTCTCATGCATCCCCCACTGGAGAACTGGCCCACATCCAAGGAATGTGCCCTGACTGGGAATCGGACTGGCAACCCTTTGGTTTGCAGGCAATCACTCAATCCACTGAGCCACACCAACCAGGGCCTTTTATCCATCTTAAGTTCATTTTTGTATAAGGTGTAAGTTGGTGATCAAGTTTCATTTTTTTGCATGTAGCTATCCAGATCTCCCAACACCATTTGCTGAAGAGGCTATTTTAGTCCATTTTATGCTTCTGCCCCCTTTGTCAAATATTAATTGACCATAGAGACTTGGGTTTATTTCTGGGCTCTCTGTTCTGTTCCATTGATCTATGTGTCTGTTCTTATGCCAGTACCAGGCTGTTCTGATTACAGTGGCCTTGTAATACAGTTTGATATCAGGTATTGTGATCCCTCCTACTTTGTACTTCTTTCTCAAAATTGCTGTGACTATTTGGGGTCATTTATGGTTCCATAAAAATTTCTGAAATGTTTGTTCTATGTCTGTGAAATGTGCCATTAGTATTTAAATAAGGATTGCATCAAACCCATAAATTGCTTTGGGTAATATGGACAGTTGGAGGATGTTAATTCTTCTAATCCAGGAACATAGTATATGTTTCCATTTGTTAGTATCTTCCTTAATTTCTTTCTTCAGTGTTGTGTAGTTTCCTGAGAACAGGTCTTTCACCTCCTTGATAAGGTTTATTCTTACATACTTTACTTTTCCAGTTGCTATAGCAAGTGGACTTTTTTCCTGATTTCTGATTCTGACCTTTTGTTACTGGTATATAAAAAAATGCCTTTGATTTCTGAATATTGACTTTGAACTCTGCTGTTTTGCCAAATTCACTTATTAGGTAGAGTAGTTTTTGGTGGAGTCTTTAGGGTTTTCTATGTACACTATCCTGTCATCTGCAAACAATGACAGCTTTGCTTCCTCCTTTCCAATTTGGATGCCTTTTATTTCTCTCTCTTCTCTGATAGCTATGGCAAGTACTTCCAATACTATGTTGAATAGAAGTGGTAAAAGCAGACATCCTTGATCTTAATGGGAAAGCTTTTAGTTTTTGGTCATTGAGTATGATGTTGGCTATAGGTCTCTCTTATATGGCCTTTATTATGTTAAGGAATGCTTCCTTTACTCCCACTTTGTTGAGTGTTTTTTATCATAAATGGGTGCTGTACCTTAGCAAATGATTTTCCCTCATCTATTGATATGATCATGTGATTTATGTATTTCCTTTTGTTTATGTGATGTGTTACATTTATTGATTTGTGAATGTTGTACCATCTTTGCATCCCTGGGATGAATCTCACTTGATCATAATGTATGATCTTTTTAATGTATTGCTGGATACAGTTTGCCAATATTTTGCTGAGGATTTTAGCATCTGTGTTTATCAGTGATTCTGGACTGTAGTTTTCCCTCTTTGTTGTGTCTTTGTCTTGTTTTGGAATTAGGATGATGCTGACTTTGTAAAAAGTTTGGGAGTCTTTCCTCTTCTCGGATTTTTTGAAATAATCTCTTAAAATTTAGGGGTTAGCTCCTCCTTAAATGTTTTGTAAAATTGTCTTGTGAAACTGTCGGTTCTAGGGCTTTAGTGTGCCAGGAATTTTTGATTACAGCTTTGATTTCATCTGCTGTCATTAGTCTGTTCAGGCTTTCTGCTTCTTCTTCATTGAGTTTTGGAAGATTACGTTTTTCTAGAAATTTGTTCGTTTCACCCTAGTTTTCAAATTACTTGTCATGTAGTTGTTCTTAGTAATGTCTTACAATCCTTTGTATCTGTGTGGTATCAGTTGCAGTCTCTCCTCTTTCATTTCTGATTGTGTTTATTTGGGTCTTCTCTCTTTTTCTCTTGATGAGTCTGCTTAAAGGCTTGTCAATTTTGTTTATTTTTTCAAAGAACCAGGACCTGGATTTATTGATTGTTTGGATTGTTGTTTTAGTCTCTATGTCCTTTAATTCTGCTCTGATCTTGGTTTCTTCCTTCCTTCTATTCGCTTTGGGCTTTGTTTTTTTGTGGTTCTTCCAGTTCTTGTTGATGTAGGGTTACGTTGTTTATTTGAATGTTTCTATGTTTTTTAGATAGGCCTGTATCGCTATGAACTTCTCTCTCAGGACTGCCTTCTCTCTGTCCCATAAGTTTTGGACTGTTGTGTGTTCATTTGCATTTTTTTCTAGAAACTTTTTGATTTCTTCACTGATATCATAATTAACCTATTCTTTGTTTAATAGCATGCTATTCAATCTCCATGAGTTTGAGTGTTTTTGAGTTTTTTTCTTGAGGTTAGTTTCTGGTTTCAGTCCTTTATGGTCTGAGAAAATGCTTGATGTGATTCCAGTTTTCTTGAATTTGTTGAGACTTATTTTGTATACTATTGTGATCTATCTTTGAAAATGTTCCATGTGCATTTGGCAAGAATGTGTGTTCTTTGCTTCTTTGGAATGAAACATTATATATCTATATATCTATATATCTATATCTATATCTATATCTGTTATTGTTCAGTGCTTGTTCAGTGGTGCAATATCCTTGTTGATATTTTGAAAGATGTATCCATTTGATAGTGGGGTGTTAAAATCCCCTAGTATATGTGTGTTGCTGTGTATATCCTTCTTGAAGTCCTCCAAGATTTTCTTGTATATTTGGGTGCTCCTATGTTGGGTGCATATATGTTATGAAGTGTCCTTCAGTGTCTCTTTATGGCTTTTGATTTGAAGTATATATTGTCTGAGACACATATTGCTACCCCAGCTTTTTTTTTTCCTGTCCATTTGCTTGGAATGTTTTTTCCCAAACCTTCACTTTTAGTCTGTGTAGGTATTTTTTTTTCTGAGGTGGGACTCTGGGAGGCAGCATGTGTGGGTTATTTTTCCTTATCCATTCAGCTACCCTTTGTCTTTTGATTGGATCATTTAATCCATTAACATTTAAGGTTATTATTGGTAGGTACTTACTCATTGCTATTTTACCCACTTTGTACCTCTGTTCTTCTCTGTCACTCTTTTTCTTCCTCTTCTTATTTTTTAAAATATTTTATTTATTTAATTTTAGAGAGAGGGGAAGGGAAGGAGGAAGACAGGGAGAGAAACACCAATGTGTGGTTCCATCTCAGGCGCCCACACTGGGGAACAGGCTCACAACCCAGGCATGTGACCTGACTGGGAATTGAACTGGCAACCCTTTGGTTTCCAGACTGGCACTCAATCCACTGAACTACACCAGCCTGGGCTGCTTCCTCTTTTTATAGCAGTCCCTTTAGCATGTCTTGAAGCACTGGTTTTGTGGACATATATTGTTTCAGCTGTCTTTTGTCTGGGAAACTTCTTATTTCACCTTCTATTTCAATTGAGAACCTCTCTGGGTAGAGTAGTCTTGGTTGCAGGTCTTTGCTTTTCATAACTTAGAATATTTCTTGCCATTCTATCCTGACTTGTATTGTGCCTGTTGAGAACTCAGCTGCTAGCCTTATTGGAGTTCCCTTGTATGTTACTTCTTGTTTCTTCCTTGCTGCTTTTAAGATTCTCTTTTTGTTTTTACAACTTGGCATTTTAATTATGACATGTCTTGGAGTAGACCTCTTGGATTCATCTTGATTGGGACCCTCTGTGCTTCCTAAACTTGCGTGTTTTCTCCCCTCTCCAGGTTTGGAAAGTTTTTAGTCATTTTTTTCAAACAGGGTTTCTATCCCTTGTTCCTTTTCTTCTCCTTCTGGTATTCCTATGATTTGAATGTTGTTGCATTTCATGTTATCTTGGAGTTCCCTTAAGCTATCTTCAAATTTTTGAGTCTTTTTTCATGCAGCTGCTCTACCTGGGTTTTTCTTTCTACCTTGTCTTCCAGCTCACTAATTCAGTCCTCTGCTTCATCCAACCTGCTTGTAATTCCTCTAGTGTGTTTTTTATTTCAGAAATTGTATTCTTCATTTCTTCCTGGTTCTTGTTTATAGTTTCCATTTCCTTTTTCATACTGTAGTAGTTCTCACGTAGTTCCTTGTACTTGTGTGTGAGTTCCTTGAGCATACTTATAACTATTCTTTTGAATTCTATATCTGATAGTTTGCTTTCTTCCACTTCATTTAGCTCTGGTAGTGTGGAGTCTTCCATTCTGTTTGGCTGTAGGTTCTTTCTTTGTCTCCCCATTTTAGGTGACTCTTTTTTGTTTGTTTCTGTGATTCCTGATGCTCTGCTTGGCTAGTTGTCCTTTGTAGGGTGAACTTCTATGTAGGAATTCCGTGGGATTCAATGGTGTTCTCTCTTTGATCTTTTTGTGTGGATGCTCTAGGGTTGTTCTTTCTTCAGTTTGTGTGGGTTGTCTTGTTGCACTGGGGTTTTACCTGTTGGTGGTTCCTTTGTTTGTGTGTTCTCTCCTCCAGTGGGTTTACTGGTGTTCACAACTCCCACTTTATCTTGCGTGTGATCAGTGGCAGGGGGAAGGCAAAATTGATTAACACATTGGGAAAGTATTCTATGGGATTTAAAGTACCAACAAGTAGAGAACAGATAGGAGATCCTTTGGAGAAGTACAGTGATAACCCTGATATTTCACCCAACTAGCCACTTTTTATAAAAGGTGAAAAAGAAATAAGACTCTTATTAGAGGGGAGAAAGAATATGAGCTGAGTCCAGAAGATAGGGCACTGCTGCAAGTTTAGATGGTGAGATACAGTGAGAGTAAGGGATAGAAAGTAGATGTAATGTGTGAGAGAAAAGTTAACCACAACAGTAATAAAGCTCAGGAAGACAGTGAAATGGGCCAAGACTAGGGAGGAGTGCTGTGTAGGACTGACATAATATGGAACAACAATTATTTACAATATACAGGAACAACAATAATGTGATAAGAAATATATGATCTGAATAAAAAGAATAGAAAGTAGAAGACCAAGAGTAGTGTGTTATTGGAATACAAGTGAAATGAGAGTAGAAAAATTTGAATGGAATGTGAAAGGGAGAACAAAGAAAACCAGTCAAACAATGCAATTAAACAAAGAAAATGAAGAAAACTGAACAGGAAGAAGAGGAAAAAGTAGTAAAAGAGAAATAATGAAAGAAATAAGAAAAATAGAAAATAAATGCAAGTTCTGTAGGTATGGCAAAGTGAAATTTGTCTCAGTTTCTCAGTTGTTGGCATTAGTCTTCTGATCTCTCTCTGGATCTGTATTTGGTCTTTTCACACCTCCAGGGCTTATTGTCTCACACTTGGGGTGAAGAAAGAAGCCCCCTGCTGACTTTAAACCCGCCAAGTGTGTTCTTCTGGTTTTCCTGGCTGCTGCAGGCAGAGGCAGGCTGGGCTTCGATTTTTTCCTTTCCTGTGGTTTTGTGCTGCACCCACTGTCCATCTGCACCAGGCCAGCACCTTTAATCCACCACACTGTACTGCCTGTGAGGTGCATTGATTAGAAGCAACTTGCACCTGTCCTCCTTCCTCTTTGTTGGGCTTGGTGCTGTGTAATCACGAAGTCCTTTCAGGACTGTTTAGTTCCCTTGTTAAATTAAGTCTCTCTGGGGACTGTGATCCCTGTGAACCCCTGCTGCCCTCCTCTGATCAGTCAGTGTGGGCACCCTTTCTCCTCCCTTTCGCTGAATATGACCATTTTAACAATGTCGATTCTTCCAGTCTATTAACTGGAATATATATGTATTCCTTTGTGTCTTCTTCAATTTCTTTCAACAAGGCCTTGTAGTTTTCAGAATACAGGTCCTTCACCTCCTTTGTTAAGTGTCTTATTCATTTTGTATCCTGCAAATTTGTTGTATCTGTTTATTGTTTCTAATAGTCTTAAGACTATTAGACTTAAGACTTGGAGCCTTGAAGGTATTCTATATGTGGAATCATGTCATCTGTGACAAATAGTGATGGTTCTACTTCTTTACTCTCATTTGGATGCCTTTTATTTCTTATTCTTTACTGATTGCTCTGGACAGGACTTCCAGTAACCCTATTAAATAACAATGGTGAGTGTAGGCATCCTTGTCTTGTTCCTGATCTCAGAGAGTAAGCTTTCAGTTTTTCAACATTTCATATATTAGTGGAGGGTTTGTCCTATATGCCCATTGCTAGGTTGAGATACTTTCCTTCTATATCTATTTTATTGAGCGTTTTAATCATAAATGGATATTGTGCCTTGGGAAATGCTTTTTATGCATCTATTGATATAATCATATGATTTTTATCTTTTATTTGGTAATGTTGAATGATTTGTGGATGTTGATCCATTCTAACATCCCTCAAATGAACCCTGCTTAATCATGATGTATGATCCTTTTAATGTATTTGATTTGCCAGTATTTTTAAAGGAATTTTTGCATCAATGTTCATCAGAGATATTGGCCTGTAATTTTCTTTTCTGTGTGTGTAGCCCTTGCTGGGTTTTGGTATCAGGGTAATGTTGGCCTATTAAAATGAGGTAGGAAGTAGTCCTTTTCCTTCAGTTTTTTTTGAAGAGGTTGAGAAGTATAGGTGACACAGGTGGGCACAGGTAACCAGGTTCTTGGTGATTGCAGACAAAGAATCAAATTGAACACAGAGTTTATAGCAGAAAAAGAGAGAAAACAGACTTATTAAGCAATAGTATACTCCACAGAACATGGGAGCAGGCCAACTCCCTGCAGAGATTGACCTCAGGGGCTGGAGGAGTTCTATTCTTATAGGGTGGATATTTCCTGGCTAGTTTTGGTGGGCTTTTATTGCACATGTACAAGTAGTTGTATTACTTGAAAGCTGCTGTGCATGTGGTCTCCCATGATTTTTCTTGATTGGCCACCAGGGAAGGGGAGGCACACAATGTTAATTTATTATAATGCTATTATAATGAAACAGGGGTCATGTAGCATCTTTTGTTCAGGTGAATTTATGAGTCACCATGATCCAGAACTTTTCCAGAAAGCAGGAACAATTGGTCTTAGAACAGGGTCTTTGTCCTGTATCAGTGTCCTTTATCTTAGCCCTGGGGCACCTCCAGAGTTTCCTATCTCCTGCTTCAGCTTTCCCCCTGAGAGACATGGTTCTCAAAAATCTTTTGGGGGTTGTTGAAGGGTGAAGATCATTCTTCTATAACTTCTTCTGGCTTAGATTGGGAAGTTGTTCCTGCCTATGGAGAACCAAGAAACTCTCACCCTATTCTATCTAGAGGTCGAAGAGGACCTCCTGAGGCCATCGCAGATGCTGTATGTTGGTCAGCTTCAACATCACTCTCAGGGATTGGTTGGAAACCCTGGAGAATCATTAATTTGATGTGGAACTGCTTAAGTCTAGAAGATACAAATTTAACAGGTAAATTAAACAAACAAGGTCCTAAAAGTAGTAAGAGCAGCAATGTTATTAAGGGACTTAAGATGTGTAATAGCTGCATTAAGCTAGGGAACCAGGAGGTCAGGGCTTCCCTGATTCCTTGGCCCTATTGATTATATTTATGTAGCCACTCTGCCTATTCATAAATTTTCCTTGTGTTAGTTTCAACCATCCCAGAATTATTTACATAGATGCAGCAGGTTTTATTGATAACAGTGCACATCCCACCTTGGCCTGCTAGAAGATAGTCAAGGGAGAGATGGTTATCCATGACTATATTTGCCAGTGAGTCTACTGATCTTGAGGGTCCAGCTAGAGTATCAGCAGTGTCTTTGGAGACTTCTTCTATATTCTTAATGAGTTCCCTTAGAGTGGCCTCATGGTAGGCAAAGCCTCCCCAGGGGGCTGCAGGGGCCATAGTGGCAGCAGCTCCAGCCACTACTAGACCAAAAGCTTATTTATTTAGTTTTTTGCTGAGAGATGGACTTTCAGGACCCTGGATTATATTTATAATGGTAAGGTCTTGGGGTGCCAAGGTCCCTAAAGTGCAGTTACCCCATATTCAGAGTTGCTGATGTATATATAAACAATAGCTTCTTGAAGTTCTGAATGATCTGTTAGCCAGTTATTGGGAGTCCCACAAAGCCAGGCCCAGGGGTGCTGCAACGACTATAGCATTGGTGGAATTATATCTGTTAAGGAGGGCATATGGAAAGGGGGAATGGCAATCCTTAAGGGGGCCTAAATTATTTCCCTGATCTCCTGCAGGAATTGGTAAAAATTTTGCTAATACCCCTTGAAACGATTGGTCTAGCAAGTCAGTCCTGCTGGAGTGAGTAAGATTAATAAAGTCTGAGCAGGAATGAGTCAAATCTGGGGATGATTCTGTAGGCATTAAGGAGGCTGGATTTAAGGTATTACAGGTCTTTCCAGTTACTTTAGGAATGTCCAGAAGAAGGGCCTGATATGTGGTCAGTCTGTTTCCTGTTAGCCAGAGGTGCCCTTTCATTTCTAATACTCCTTGTACCTGATGGGGAGTTAAGACCTCTAACTTCTGCCCAAAAGTTAGTTTAGCAGCTTCCTCGGTTGGCATGGCTGTGGCTATAACTGCTCTTAGACACAGAGGCCACCCGGTTGCTACAGTGTCCAGTTTCTTTTGAGAAATATGCAGCTAGTTGAGATTCATTCCTTAGTCATTGGACTAAGAGCCCTAAAGCTATTCCTTGCTTCTCTGCTATGTGGAGACAGAAAGGCTTGTTTTAAGTTAGGGATGCCTAAGGCTGGGGCCTTAGCTAGGGCCTGCTTGATTTTATTAAAAGCCTGATCACATTTCTTTCCCCATATAATGGGTTTAGTGTCTGGCCCCTTAGTAGCTTCACCCAAAGGTTTGACAATTAGCCCAAAGTTGGGTATCCAAGTCTACAGAATCCTGCCATTCCTAAAAAGAAGTGAAGTTGCTATTTAGTAGCAGGTGGAGTTAACTCAGTAATAACTTTAATTCTCTCCTGTGATAATTGCCTGGACCGAGGGGCCAAAATATACTCTAAATAATTTACTTTTTCTTTGGTAATCTGAGCCTTCTACTTTAATACTCAATATCCTCCTTCAGCTA
>PVIA01018512.1:0-12597 GCA_004024845.1 Tonatia bakeri | reverse complement strand
GTTTTCACTATTTGCTATAGGTTTTCTGATAAAAGCATCTATTTTGTATCACTGTGGATATTAATCATGGTATTTTATGTTACATTATATTAGCAGGTGGGAACATGGGCTCTGGAATCAGACTGGGTGGATTCGATTCCACTTTTACCATTGACTAGCTGTGCAGCTTTAGCTAAGTTGCTGAACTTCTCTGTGCTTCTATTTCTTTATGTGAAAGTGTGGATGGATATCTTTTGAAATGAGGATTGCATGAGATAACACATGTGTGTTAGTGTGCTAGGGCTACCAAAACAAAAGCCACTGGATGACTTAAACATCAGAAATCTATTTCCTCACAGTTCTGGAGGCTGGAAGTCCAAGACCAAAGTGCCAGCAAGATTGGTTCCAGGGAGGCCCCTCCCCTTGGCTTGTAGATGGTCACCTTCTCGCTGTGTCCTTACCTGGTCTTTTCTTGGTGCGCACACACTCCTGGTTTCCCTTTCTTTTCTAATAGGAAATTGAGTCCTATTGGATTTGGTTCTGTGCTTATGACTTCATTTAACCGTAATTACCTCCATTTAAAGGCCTTTTCTCCACATACAGTCACCTGAGGGGCCTGGGTTTCAAATGTGATTTTGGGGTGGGGGTATGATGATTCAGTCAATAACAACATGTAAAGTTAGAATGGTAGCTATCATTCCATAAATCCTCAAGAAATTGTTAACACACAGTTATTGGTAGTAGTCTCATCATCATCATCATCATCATCATCATCATCATCATTTTTAAAACCCTTTGCATGCCTTACCCTAGGTCAGTTGGCCCAGGAGTTAGGAGGGAACATCATTGTCCCCTTTTATCTGAGGTGCGAAAATCTATAACCCCCTCAGAATGCTCTCACCAATATCGGTGGCCAAGGAGAACCCACCCACTGAGGCCTGATTTAGTTTCCTTACATGCCTCTCCGCTGCCTCCCCTCAGTCTCCAAATGGGTTATTTCCCTGTCATTCATTCTTCCCTTTCTATGATATCACTCACCTCGCTCTATCTGGGATTCTGGTGGAACTAACAAATAAAACTACTGTCACAACCTGAGTGAACAGCAAGTGGCCAAGGAACTAATCATTTTTTAAATTGTTCATTTCAAAGATAAATTTCATAGATTTGGAGCAGTGAATCCATATTGCCTGGCTCTTAATGCCTCACTTTGCACCACCTCCTGTGTTAGCAAACGTCACCTGGCAGCAAAACCGTGTCCACCAGGGAAGGATGGCCCCTGACAGCTGCCCACCAACTTGTGATTCCTGCACCGGCCCATCCACCGAGTGCAGCCTGCAAGCCCAGCCTGTCTCTGCTGCAGTTGCCGTGTTTTGTGCATGATGTTTCCACAGGGTGGAAAGCAGTTTATCTCTGGTATACAAGCTTTTCTCTTCCAACTTCTTTACGTTATTGATTTTGCTTAATAACACCCCATTCATTCATAGAAAGTATGAAAATAAGCTGTAATGATTTGAAATCGTATCTTTTGGGGCAGGAGAGTGAACTCAGAATTAATGAGGTTTTATTATTCTGCTAGAGCTCCTCAAAATTCTTGATATTTTTCATGGCAGGTTAAAATCCTGAACTGGGCAATAAATTCAGATCAGGCAAGATGAGAGCGCGGTGAGGAGGGAGTGTCACCCCGAAGGTGTGGCCTCAGTGGGAGTGACACGCGGTTCCCCACTTAATACGGGGGTTAGACGTGAACAGCATGAGCTGCTCGGTGGCGTGGGTTTTTATTGGCTCGTGTATAAAACCACATACATTTAGAGTCCCAAAGGAGCTTTAGATTAAAGTATAAAAATCAGAGGAAATTATTTTATCTTTGGATATACTGAGGCCATGTAACTGCAGCCAACTTTGACAAACTACAGAAGAAAAAATTTTTAATTATGTGAACCATGATGCGCATAAGAGCGTAAAGCTGTAAAATCTTCTTCTCTCCTTCTCTGGGTTTCCCATACTGTGGATCTGGCAGTGTGATGAAGAACACAGTGTAAACGTTAAGATGAACCCCAGTTACTCCAAACATAAAAATGTTAAACCAACTAATGGTGGAACATAATCTATCCGATGGACAGTTGATTTTTAACTAGTTATCCCTCAATCTCATGGCCTATTTGTTCGTGAACTAAAACTTCATGAAGGGCTCCCCAGACCTCTGGGGTATTCACTCATTCATTCAGCAAACTGGCACTGAGTTCCCACTCTGTGACAGGTGGTCTTCCAGGTATCGAGCAGAAGTGGTAACCAAAAGAACAAAATCCCCACCTTTCAGAGTTTACATGTGACTACAGGGACTAATTAAACAAACATATGACAGAGTGTCCAGGAGTGATACACACTATGTAGGAGAACAAAGCAGCAGGCTACAGAGTCAGGGGGAGGGATGATGTTAGATAAACACAATCTTGGAAAACCTCTGGAGGAGTTGATGTTTGGACCGAGACCTAAATGAAGGATCAGGAGCTGAAACAGGTGCATTGGTCCTACTACTACTTCAGAACAAATTGTAACCTAATTCATAAGCTCTCAAGTTCTTTAAATTGACTCGGTGTCTTTTTTTAAATTAAAACCTCCATATAGCATTTGCCTATCTCTACATTCTTGTAAATCAGAGCACATTACCCCTGCTCAGAGCCCGCAGTGGCTCCACATTTCAGAGAAATCCCAGGTTCCTGTGACAACCTGTGAAACCTTCCAGGATTGGTCCTCCAACTACTAAGTTGCTTCAACTGCCTGGTGGTACCTGCTGGTAACTTCCTCTCTTCAGCACCTCTCTGGCCCTGCTTTCTAGCCCTTGGGGTTGGCATTGGCCACTCCCTCTTCCCAGAATCCTCTCCCCCCAGATCTCCATCCACATTCATTTCTTTTTCAAGTCTTTGCCCAGATGTCACCTTCTTAGTGAAGCGTACCATGGAATCACTAGATTCTAAATTGCCACCCTCCTCCCCAGGTTCTTAGTCCTGTGTCCCTGTTCTATTGTTTTCTTTTTTCCCTATCTCTTATCACCTCCAGGCATGCTCTATAAATTATTCATTGTGATCATCTTTTTCTCGTCTGTCTCTCCTTACTGAAATGTAAGTCCCAGCAGGCAGTGCAGGATCTTCATCCAGTTTGTTCACTGAGGTAGTTCAAGTGCCTCTGCCAATGCCTGGAGCACAGTGCTCAGTAAACCTTTGTGGAAAGAACAACAAATGCAAGCCTGAGGCTCTCTCTGCATGCTCGTGTGACTTAGTTTGTTCACCTCTGCTGGCAAAATCAAGAACACCAGGAACTCTGAACGCGCCTATTTATACAGTTTTACGGTTTATGAAACTTTATTGCCAGTTATTTAAGTAGACAGTACATGTATTATATTACATATTTATTTACGTATATGGATTCTAAATATTCTACTTTCAAACAGTGGCTTTACAGTGATATGGAGAAAAATATACTGAAATCAGTGAACTGTTTGGCCATTAGTAACTGTGATGCTATTTCTCGGACTTAGGAAGGATCACAAGGGGCCACATGGCCTACTGCTGTGATTTGTCCAGCGCAGAGATGAAGCAACTGCAGCCCAGTGAGGCTGTTGACTCGCCTGAGAGTGCAGAGCCAGTGAGTGTGGACTTCGAAGCCCCTGCTGAGACCACATGTCCTATGCAATTTCTAGGAACCCAGAAAAACTTTGTAATATGTTGCCTATTAGTAGTCAGAGGATCTTAATAAACATTGCTATTAGCAGTTATCGCAAATCATCTCTACAAATAAACATCATGGTGCACTTAAAGGATATTAGGGGTAACAAAGGTGATTGTACTGTATTTTCACCACTAGGTTTTCCTTTGAAATCTCAATTCCATCAGAATGCCAGTTGCTTCATATAGTTTGGATATGTTTAATGCACATGAATATATAAGGCACTTATCAGGAGGGGAGGGGAGGGTCAAGGGAACCTCTCTCTGTCATGGACTGAGATGACATCGCCATGCAAGGTACACACATCCACACCCTCTACCGGAGCATGAGGCTGGCAGGTGCGGCTGACGCAGTGAGGTCGGTGAGGCTGCTGCCACTCACCTGGTCCTTTCAACCGTGGTGCAGGGAGACCTGGGGGAAGAGATTATCCCACAGGAGGGAAGCAGGTGGGCCGCAGAGAGGGACAGAGCTGACTGTGAGCCAGTGGGCAGCTTCGCCTTGCACTATGTGCCTGGAATCAGAGATAACATTTCCCAGCAAATAGTGAAGTGCAATGAGGTGTGCCTTTTTCCCTTAAGAGAGTTAGAGCAACATTTTAAAAAGTGCTATTTTTTCATTATAAACACAAACAGAAGCTCCCTGAAATGGACAACTCTTTTATGCGGAGGCTGCATTTTCCCCTCTCAGGATTCAAGAGAAAAGAGCCTGGTATTTAAATTCAAAGGTCATCATTTTTTAAATATTAAAATGAAAACTCTCTGTATCAAAAGAGACAATATAGTAGGCTTGAGCCTTCTAAAACCCCGTTTACCGGGTATCCCAGGTGTGCCGACTTCTGCAAGTCCTAGAAGTATACTGGAGATGCTTTTTGCCACCTGTACCAGGCAGTTATTTTGTCACATTGTTCACTGTTTCTGATGTCTCACCTAGAAACAGCATCTTCTAAAAGCTGTGATTTTGTTAACGGTGTGAAATGGAAAGAGTGTTTATTCCCAGCATCAGTGACATGGGATCATTTGTGTGGCACCTCAGCACTTGATACAGGAAGCTGTCCCCGGTAGGGCAGCTGCAAAGTGGTTTAAACAATAAAGAGAATAAATTCTCTTTATTTGGATCTCATGATCCAAATTCTCATAAGCAACAGTGTTCTTTCAGAAAATCACCGTCCCAAGCCAGAAAAAGTGATGAAATTATTACAGAAATGAGCAAGCATTCCCCAGTAAATGTATTCTCCTCCTGCTTATTTGTTGAACGGCTATTGTCCTGAAGGCACCATTCCAGTCACCAGGAGTGCCAGAAGGCACAACCAGGCTGCCCTGGCTAACAGCACTTCAGTCCTGAGCACTGGTTCGGGCACTCGGCAGTTATGGTGGAGAAGGGACAGGATGGTCAGGGGCACATGGGAGCGCCGCCCACCCATGCCTGGAGATGCAGGGAAGGCACCCTGGAAGGACTGGTGTCTCAGAGGAGTCCTGAAATAGAAGGATTATTGTACAGAAGATGGGCCAGGTCCAGGGAATGTTACGTGTGGAAGGATTAACACAGGTGGAAGCCCCCTGTTGAGGATAAGTGAGAAAGAGGGATACTGGGAGTGTCCGAAATGTTCGGAAGGTGAGCGGGAGTCAGGGTCTATGGTGTGGGCTGTCACCTAATAAAACTCTATTAGGCATTTATTCTTTATCCTTAGAGCAGTGAGGAGCTTTGGAAGGGTTTCTACAGGATCAGATTTGCAGCCTCATCACTCTGCCTATGGGAGAAAGTCTTGGAGTGAGGCCAAGACATGAGTCAGGGGATGAGTTGGCAGACTGTTTCTGGGATTCAGATGATGTGATGGTAGGTAGCAGGAAGGAGGGCAGTAGGGATGTGGGGTTGGGGGAAGACACGCTGGACAGTTACGGAAGATCGAGTCAAGAGGGCCCCAGGACTGCTTAGACGGGGGGTGATGAGAGGATTCAGGCAAGCTGGTACTCAGGATTCGGACAGGGGACATTCGCTGAGCTGGAGCCCAAGAGAAATGAGCTTAGGGCACAAAATATCACAATGGTTTCACCACATGGAGTTTGAGATATCCAAAGGTCTAAGCAGAACACTAAATATACATATCTGAAGCTTAAGAAAGAGCTCTCGGTTGGAGAAACAGGTTTGGAATTGTTGGTGTATAAATGATCATGAAGTCATATAAATTAATGATATTTCTTGAGAATGTAGAATGAGAAAATAAGAAAACCCCATGAAATTCTAGCACTGAAAGATCCGGAAATTTTTTTTAATAAATGGTCTGGAAGTAAGAAGAGCCCTCAAAATGGCCAAAACCTGTAACCTGTAAGATTGAAAAATGGCCAAAAAATAGGATGTAAACCAGAAATGAGAAGCATTGCGGAAACCAAGACAAGGGACTGTGGTTCAGTGTGGGGGTGGGGAGGGCCCAAAATGTCAAATGCAGATGTGTCAAATCAGGACTCTGAAGTGACCTTTTGATTATTTTCATGCTGCTTAATTATAGCCTCGTTAGTTACCTGTGAGGCCAATATGTAGTCAGTAGAGTGTGACTTAAGATGCTTCTGTTTTAAGGCAATAAACCTAGTTTAAGGAGGCTGAAGCAATATGCAAATTTAGGCTAATGATCTTTGTGTGTTTTGTCCTTTAAAGTATTCCAAATGCTTTGAGCAATGCTTGGCACTTGGCACTACTTACCGGTATTCAATATTTAGTGCGTGAATGGGTGGGTGGGTGAATGAGTCAGTGAGTGAATCTCACGTAATAAAGTCCAGTGATAGGACAGCTCCAGGGTTGGTTCACTGATAACCATGGTTAAGGAATATCATCCTCGGGCTGCAACCCCTCATGGCTGCACTCACGCCAGCATTACATGAGACACAATATCCAGACGATCTTGGTATCTCTTTCTAAAAGCAAGAACATCTTGCCCAAAGCCTCTCCAGAATTACTCTCATTTCTTTGACTATACTTTTTGGAGATAACCACTAGATATTTTTTGTCCTATTTTGACCATTGTTTCCATAAACCTAAGTGTTACAGGTATAGTCAACTCTGGGGAGCTGCTGCCTGCTATGACTGGGAAGATCCACCCCAGTGCCACCCTCTCTAGCTGCTATCCTGCCCCCCACCTGTGCAGCCAAGGCAGGGCAGGGGACCTAGGGCAGGTAGGCATCACGGCTGCCTCCAGCCTTCTGAGGCTTCATCACTCCACAGCCACTGACCTGTACTGATGTTGGTAGTGAGAAAGCAAGCCAAACTTTGCAAGGCTAGCAGCTAACAAAAGGAAGGCTGGTCAGGCTTAGAAAAACTTTCCTGACTTCATACTTTTGCCTAGGATTTGTGTCAGACAAGTCAGACGGACCTTGACCCACATAAATATCTGTAAGACAATGGCTCTCTCCTAGGAGCCCCAATCCCAGGACTCTGGTCCTGGCTTTCTCATGTTTTATCTGCACAAGATCCAAAGCAGCTTTTTGTCTTTCTGGGCCTGCTTTCTGTTTGGCTCGAACTGCTGGGTCCTAGACTGCTCCTGCCAGCAAGGCTGTGCTTTCCTTTAATCCTCTTTCATTCTCCCAGCACCCAGTGTGCTGATTGAACGCCTCTGTCACCAACCAGGTGGTCCTCGTAGTGTCTCTGGATGTGCCCATGGAATGGCGGGCCCTTTAACTCCATTGCACCCCTGCTTGTTCTCTCATTGGGTTGTTGGAGGATCAAAGGACACATTCCAATCTGGGAATTTGGGCTGTTGCCCGGCGTAAGTGCTCAGTAAATGTTAGCAGTGGTCTCCACCAGACCTCTGGCCTGTACTGCTCTTCTGCTCTTCTTAAATGCCTGCCTTCCCTCGGCCCACCTCCGCTTCCTGATTCCCCTCCACCTGAACTCAGATGCTCCCTCGTTCCTCAAGCCGAGATCCTGTTATGAGGCTTCTGGGCTCTTCCGAAGGCCATGTCCACCTGCGTAGCCCTGCGTTGCTGCTCTCAGGTCTCCGGCCATCCATGCCCTGTAGCATGTCTCCCATCCCCACGGTCCACGCTTCCTAGCACTGCAGTTTTCCTAAAGAAAATATTCACTACCCTAGCCACTCATAGTGATGTGGACCTGTGTAACAACATTGTTTCAACCTCTCAGTTCCAGAAATGTGTCCACCTTTGCATGGACATTAGCCCCTTACTGTGATTTCCACAACTGCCTGGAGCACTGCTGTGCAGTAGCATCTTCAGCAGTCATGGAAATGCTGTGTCGCCCATGCTGGCCAGCAGCAGCCACCTGCCACGTGTGGATTTTGAGCACTGCAACCTGGGCCAATCTTATTGAAGAATTGCATTTTAAATTTTATTTAATTTTAAGTAACTTAAATAACAACCGCATGTGTCCAGTGGGTCCCCATTGGAGAGCTCAGCCAGAGTAACAGAGCTGCTCACATTTTGAAATGACCAGTGCCTATCGCTCCTCTCCCCAGCTCTGGCCTTTCAGGATTGTCAGAACCTCCGACTGCAGTCTGGGCTGGGCTGGCCCAGCAACCACGGAAGACCACTCGCACAACAGCGTGTGACTCTGAGAGTCACGCTACCGTACAGTAGTATAGGGCGGACACTGGCATTTTGTCCATATTCTATTCAGTCCCTGTCTCAGTTGCATTTTTATATGAAAATGTCCAGAAATAGCAAGAGGGCAAATCCTCTTTCAGCTACAAACCTCAGAGCCAGAGTCATTATTTGGGAATAGTGGTCATAACTATCCAACTTCCGTCATAGATGAGTTTGCTGTGAATTTTGTGAGCAGGCTTGACTGTACCAAGGACAGATGGAAGGAACACTTTTGGGGACACACCACAGCGTGACATGGTGAGGTATTTGTGGCTGAAGAATCCAGGTGAGCAGACATTTATTGACCATCAGGTCCAGTAGAAGGCAGCAAATACCGACAAGTCCAGCAGGAAATAGCTACAGGAAAGTACAATTGAAACAAGCATGTATTTGATCTTGGTCTTGGCCTCTTTTGTGATAGGAAGTCATTGCAACTCACATATTTACTGTTTTAGGCAAAGAGTGTCTGAATGGAGGGGGGGAGACTGTTAATATCTAAATGGGATATTAAATCCAGAACAATAGTGACAATTTAAAAAGCAGGTGATTCTCCAAGCACAAAAACCAGTACCATTCCATTGTATGTATAAAATTATCCACCAGATCATGGAATCAATTAAGTTCCGAAATTTAATTTTTAAGATAGGTTCAAAGGATTCTGAGTCATGAAAATGCCTGCATCAGACAGTGAGAAACTTTATGGCTCTTGTAAAATTGTGCCTGCATCTAAGCTGGTCAGAATAATCCGAAGACTTCTGGCTGCAAATAGTGATAAAAAACAAACTGGAAGATTCTCTACCTTGTGGATTCTGAAAGTATAGGTTCCCTGATCCTACAGAATCCTGTTGTGTCTGCCTTAAATCCTGGTGGTGCACAGATCTCATGCTTTCTCTCTGTCTTTCACATACACACACACACACACACACACACACACGCACACACAATGACTTTTCTTCACTGGGGAAGACAATGCACCAGAAGAGTGGAAAAGTCTTATTTGTTATTGCAAAAAAAGACGTAAAATTCAAGTTTTTTTAAATGCTGGAGTGTCAAATACATTAATTAGTAAATAAGCAATATTTAATATGAAAGTATTGCTTCATATGTATGTTTAAAAACCTACAAAATAGTATCCATAGCGTCATTTAGCTTAATTACATCAACTCCCTGAACTCAGGTGAAAAATATCTTTGATGAAAGTCAATAAATACCAGAAAAGCATTTCCAACTTCTAGATTGAAAGATCTTTAATATTTTTATTTTATTTTTTAAAGATTTTATTCATTTTTAGAGAGGGGAAGGGAATGAGAAAGAGAGGGAGAGAAACATCAATGTGTGGTTGCCTCTCACATGCCCCCTCCTGGGAACCTGGCCCACAACCTAGGTATGTGCCCTGACTGGGAATTGAACCAGACACCCTTTGGTTTGCAGCCCACAGTCAAGCACTGAGCTATACCAGCCAAGGTTCTTTAATCTTTTAATAAACTCCTTAGATAAATTATTTCTTAGGTAACTATCGCTTGGCACTCATTTTACTGGCCGTGAGAACTGCTAGCGGCTTTAATTGCAAAGATTTAAAATGTTACTGGGATTAACAGAAGCTTTTAGAGAGCTTCTGTCCAGTCATGTGCGCATTACAGTGTTTGGGTCAAAATGGACCACACAGAGGAGTGGGTAAAATAGGTTCATAATACAAAAATAATAATACAAGAATAAACTCTGTTTCACATACCCACAACTGGAATCCTACTTTTGCCCACCCCAGCATTCATTTCTCCCACATTGCCTTTCCTTCTCCTATAAAGCTACATAATATTATGTGTCCATCTTATGACTTCTCCATAGCAGTGAAGAACCAATTCAGTGACCTCTGCTGACCATCTGGAGTCCAGGGGAAAGGTGTCGGGGAAGCCTAACTCACAGCCGGCCTAGGGGGCAATGAGTGCTTCATTCCCAAGACCCTGACCACAACTTTACTTTTGGTGTCAATACAGCCATGTGCCATATAGCTGATGATTTGGTCAACAAGGGACCACACATACAACAATGGCTGCATAAGATTATAATGGAGCTGGAAAGTTCCTATCGCCTAGTGACATCACAGCTCAAGGCATTACTCACATGTCTGGTGATGCTGGTGCAAACAGACCTGCTGCCACCAGTCCTATAAAAGTAGAGTGCTCACAATTGGTACAGTATATACATGGCAATGAAAATAAACAAGTATGTTACTGGCTTATGTATTTACTAAACTCAGTTTTCTATCGGTATTTTAGTATGTGCTCTTTTTATCTATGAAAGAAAGTTGGCTGTGAAAGTGTGCTGGGTCATGGCGGCAGCACCCTCATGTGGCTCATGAATGCTGGGGCTCTTGATGGCATCATTTTCCCTTTGGAATGATTTATCTTGTGTTGTTATATAAATTCAGTGTGACCTAAATGTACAGTGTGTATGAAGCTTACAGTCATGGACAGTAAGGTCCCAGGCCTTCACTTTCACTCACTGTGCCCTCACTGACTCACCCAGAGCAACTTCCAGTCCTGCACCTCCATTCATGATAAGTGCCCTAAACAGGTCTACCATTTTTATCTTTTATAATGCATTTTCCTGTACCTTTTCTATATTTGGATATGTTTAAATACACAAATACTTACATTGTGTTACAATTGTCTTCAGTATTCGGTACAGTAACATGCCGCACAGGCTTGTCTGTAGCCTAGGAATAACAGGCTACAAATGTAGCCTGGGTGTGGAGGGGGCTATGCCATGTAGGTGGGTGTAAGAACACTCTGTCATGTTCACACAATGATGAAATCACCCAAGAACACATTTCTTGGAACATACTGCCATTGATAGGTGGTAAATAGCTCTATATTGTTGCTAAAATGGCACCTTTGTGAGTTACAAAATAATGACTATACTCCTTAATGGGTGGCTTTTTTTCCTACTCTGGTGGAAAAAGTATATATCAATGCCCCCCCAAAATGGATGAAGTCTCTATTTCATGGCTCACTGAAATTAGGACCACTACCACCAGAGTAACATCTTCCACAAATACCCTCAGCTCTGTAGGGTAACACAGGAGAGTGTGCTTATTGGTTAAAGAGCATATCTGGGAAACTAAAATGAAAATGCCGAGTAGGCTGAACAACATTCTTGTCTCAAAGGCCAAAAGCAATTAGCAAATGCTTGCATTAGGCTTCATACATGTGTTCACAAAGATAATTACTTGCTTTAACATCGGTGGCTTCCCTTTTTTATTTTACTTTAATTACAGTTAAACCTTGGACAGCACAGGTTTGACCTGCATAGGTTCACTCATACATGGATTTTTTCAATAAATACTATAAATGTATTTTCTCTTACGATTTTCTTAATAACATTTTCTCTAGCTTACTTTTTTGTAAGAATACAGTATATAATACATATAACATACAAAATATGTGTTGCCCTGGCTGGTGTGGCTCAGCTCGTTGGAGCATTGCCCCAAAAACAAAAACGTAGTAGGTTGCGGGTTCAGTCCCTAGTCCAGGCACATAAGGGAGGGGACTGATAGATGTTTCCCAACTGATGTCTCTCCCATTCTGCTCTCTCTCTCTCTCTCTCTCTCTCTCTCTCTCTTCCTCCCTCCCTTCCCTCTGTCTCTGGAATCAATTAATAATTTTTTTAATAAAAAATATGTTAGTTGGCTATGGTATCAATAAGGCTTCTGGTCAACAGTAGACTATTAATAGTTAAGTTTTAGGGGAGTCAAAAGTTATATGTGGATTTTCAACTGCATAGAGGTCGGCGCCCCCAACCCCCACGTTGTTCAAGGGTCAACTGTATGGCCACTGGTCTCATCAGTAAATTAAAATGTGTTTGAATTTTCACAAGTGTACATGTGGATGTTCTACACATTTGTATTACCACAAAGATGAAGTTAAGCTAATACTTTCTAGTGTTTTCAGCCCCAAATTGTCACCTGACACTTCAGTTACACAATTTCTTTACATTGGAAGTATAAATGTAGCCATAATTTCTTGATATCATTTATTCTTCTTTTGTCCAAGTACTAACACTAACCGAATTTGAGTTTTAACTATGAAAACTATGTCTTAATTATAAAGAATTGTTATGTGGTTCTTTTACCATCCTTAACCTATTAAAATTTCAAAATGTCATTTTATTTTAATTATTTTATTGTTGTTCAATTACAGTTGTCTGTATTTACCCCCCACCACTCACCCCCCACCCCAGCCAAACGCACCTCCCTCCTCTGCTCCCACGCCCCCTTGGTTTTGTCCCTGTGTCCTTTATAGTAGTTCCT
>PVIA01018511.1:0-12602 GCA_004024845.1 Tonatia bakeri | reverse complement strand
TCAGAGGAAGTACTGGGTCACATAATATGCTGAACTTGGTCATTCTCATAATTCCATTCAGAAGTAAGACAGAGAGGAATAGGAACAGGTCCCAGTTGCTGGGACATAAAGTCTTATAAGTGCACAACAGAATGTGGATTCTCTGGTTAACTGTCTAGGTTTCAATGCAGGGGCTTTCCTACCCTCTCAGTCCCTCTCAGTCCCTCTCAAACATTTATGCACCAGTGTACCCAAGATCCAAACAGAAAGTGGCCAGATGGAGGCTGATCTCTCTAATGAATTACACTTCTCTTTTGCATCAACAAAGTGCCTGATATGCTATCTGTATTAGTCAGGGCAAATTAACAGCTGTGTAATGAATAGTACCAGTCTCAGTGGCTTAACACACGCAAAAGAAAAAAAAAAGATTTACTTCTTGTTCTTCACACAGTTCCATAAAGGTCCCACCCTCTACTAAGGGAATGACTTAGAGAACCAGACTTCTTCCATTATGTCCTTTGGTCACCTTGGTGTTCTTTTCCACTCAGGAAAAAGGAGCAGGATGAGGAAAGAGAGAGAGGGGACATGAGTAGAAATCATGAAAGTTGTTTGATGGGTCACACTTTAGGCAGTATACATCAATTTCATTCTTATTTCCTTGGCCTGAACCCAATCATAGAGGCCCAACATAACTACAGTGGAGGCTATGAAATGTAGCCATTCTACATCTCCAGTAAAAGGAAGTAGATTGATGAGTATCTAGCAAGCCTCTGGCACACTATCTTCTGAATTAGAACAGTGGATTTTTTTCCACATCATAGGAACATACAATAAAAGCTCCTGGTAAATTGATAAGCAGCCTTCTCATAGTTTCTATTGAGCAAAAATTGGGAGGCTGAGTTGGGTTAAGTTAAGGCTAACTCTAGCTATTGCTTGAAGGTGTAGCACATCCAGAGTTTTGAGACCAAACCTGTTTCCTCTCAAGTTAATTTTATATATCTAGGTCACTAAGTTGTCAGCAAGAAGTCAAGTGTTCTCTTACTACAGCTGTGATTCTGTGCCCCAGTTTAAAACAGTAAGCCCTGGAGACAGACTGCCTGGTTTGCATTCTGGATTGCTATCTATGAGATTTGGGCAAGTCACCTCTTTTCCCTTTCTGTAAAATTATATTATCATATTTAACTCACTGGGAGTTTGTGAGAAATAATTTGAAAATCTGGAAAAAGCACCTACCATAGTGTTTAGTTTCTGAGCCATGGTCATCGTCATCGTCCTCATCACCATTATCACCATCATTATCATCAATATCTACCAATGTTGGATTACATCATAAATGGGTCCTTGTCATATTTCCCCAGAAGCTGAATGACTGTCAATATTGATCTTCGCGTATGTCCAGGGAAAGACACTCTTTAGCTTTAAGGGGTGGGGGTGCAGTTCAGAGAATGAGACCAAGAAATTGTGGATAGAGTCCCCCAAATGAAAGACTTGAGCGGCCTAAGCTAAAACCAATTAATAAGAGTAAGTCAAGAGAAGAAAGTCCAGTGATAAGTCCAGTAATCAGTATTCAGTACCACCCCTCCCCCTCAAAAAAACACTGACTCTGGATGGATTGGGGTTGGACAGACTCAAGAGAAAGACAATCTGTGGCCAAGTCAAGTCAGGTACCATGGCCCTGTTCTAACGGCGAGTCGTGAATGAGTAGAAAAAAAAGAAGGTAGAAGAGTGGCTACTAGGAGGGACAATAAACAACAGAAATAAACGAATTGTAAAGGATTAGAAATGACTTTGCCAAATCTGCCTTGTGTTCACATTTGACATACTGCAATCTCCTAAAAATCTCTGCCTTAATCAGCCATTCCATTTCTCTACAAACTCTGTCATCTCTTGTTCTGATCAAGAATTTTGCCTTCCCGCCTCTGTTTCTGTTTCCCTCTGAAACATCATACATCTCTGGTGTCTGTCAGTTTTCTGGAACTTGACTTGTTGCCATTCTAGATCTATCACCTCTAGTTCCAATCATCCACTGGCTCACCTACTGATTATGTAGCAAAACTTCTAACACCTACCTTTTGACCCTTGGAAATTCTACTGATTTATCATTTCTTGGACTTTAAGGGTTTGGCAAGTCTTCCTGGAATTCAAGTCCTGATCCTGCCTCTGTTCATGTTTGGGAAATCCTCTCCCTAATAAAGGAAGATATATCATATTAAATTTATATTATATCAAGAAATCAATCAATCAATAAGAAAACTTTTCTTTTATTGAAGTTTACTATATATATATATTTTTTAAAGATTTTATTTATTTTCAGAGTGGGAAGGGAGGGAGGGAGAGAGAGAGAGAAAGAGAGAGAGAGAGGGAGAGAGAGAGAGAGAGAGAGAGGGAGAGAAACATCAATGTGCGGTTGCTGGGGGACATGGCCTGCAACCCAGGCATGTGCCCTGACTGGGAATCGAACCTGCGATGCCTGGTTCGCAGCCCGCGCTCAATCCACTGAGCTACACCCACCAGGGCGAAGTTTACTATATATTTTTAAAAATTTGGGTTGAAGTTTCTTTTAAATTTTCTAGCATCTCTAAAAATAAATATTGACATTTCTCCATTAAACTAGTCTTTACCCTAAGCACTGGTTTTCATATTTTGAATCAGTAGGTTTCAAACTAGTTGTGGATTCTCTGCGTGACCATTTCCTGTGTTTATTGCTTGTATCCCAAGCAAAATCTGCCTTTTTTCCCCAGGCAGCCTGGTGATATGACATTTTAAAGGGAATATTTCAATTCGAAGCATTATGAACAACTGTGCTTGGTTTAAAAGGGTTCCTTCTACACATTGCCTACGTGACTCATAGAGAGTATAGTATGTTCTCTCCTTGTCTTCAGGTTAAAAACAAGGTCCATTTCCTTTGGGGACATGGGGATAACAAGCGGGGATTATACCTAGCATGCTCCTTCTTTTAGTAATAGTTTCTTAATTAAAATTTCTAATTCTATGTTCTTTCTGAAACAGTTTATTAAGTACTGTGATATACCTAATTACAAACTAGACAAGCAGCTTTGGTAAAAGTTACCTATGCACATAATACATTTTGCCTTTTCCCTTCACATCGCTGCTTATAATATTTGAATCTCCCCTTGCATTATGTCTTAACAGCCCCTAATGTTAGAGTAAAATACATTTTGGGACAGCGAATTGAGATGAGATCAAAGATATATAACCAGCTGGTTTTAGATTACACTAAAATCTAAAGTTTTTCAGAAAGAACAGTAAAATGCAGAACATTTGAGTTTTCAGATTTCTTTATAATGAATATAATTACTAACCAAACAATCAATTTTCCTTGACTCAGATTCTTTATATACTATTGGAACACAATGCATTCGTTTGTAAACCATAACTTTTAATTTAGGAATTGAAGATACAGAATTCTTAGACTTAAGAATGAATTAACATTAATTTTAGACTTCAGTATAGTATTTCTTTACACAAACACAATTTCATTCATGCATACACATATTGGTAATAGGAGTATAAATTAGTATTACCTTCAAAAAATAATTTGGAGTTAATCTATCAAATTTAAAAATTCCCACATTCTTTGAGCCTGCAATTTTACTTTTAGGAATTTTCCCTAAGGATGCACTAGTTCATAAGTTAATTGATGTATGCAACATAGCTTGTAATTACAAAATATTGAGCACAATTTAAATGTCTTTCAATAAAAGATTTGCTAAGTAAATGTTGTTAAATACATTCAATACAATGAAATGTGGCTATAAAATATAAAGTATTCACACATTAAACAAATTCAAACCTTTATTTTGTGTCTACTATGTGCCAGGCACAGTACTAGAAATTGCAGATGGATTCAGTAAATAACATAGCTGAAAATATATACTCTCATGTAGTTATCAGTATAGTTGGGTGCCAGAAGCAGTAAACAAATTAGTGACGGGGACTGGCTCAGTTGTTCTTCTTCTTCTTTTTTTCAGTATAAGGGAGATGGGAAATCTGGAGTGTTGAACCATATTCAAAATAGAGATCTTCAGTACTAATATTAAATAATTTCTAATTTGTGTTGTTAAGTGCAAAAGGAAAGTACATAACAGTATAAAAAATGCACACATACCATCAGAGAGTGTTTGCTTATATAAAATATCTCTTAAAGATACCATAAAAACAGTAACATTACTGCCCTGGCTGGTATAGCTCAGTGGATTGAGCGCGGGCTGTGAACCAGGCATCGCAGGTTTGATTCCCAGTCAGGGCACATGCCTAGGTTGCAGGCCATGTCTCCCAGCAACCACACATTGATGTTTCTCTCTCTCTTTCTCCCTCCCTTCCCTTTCTAAAAATAAATAAGGAAAATCTTTAAAAAAAAACAGTAACATTACTTACCTCCACAGAGGAATATTGGGAAACTGGGGTAGAAGAAAATATTTTATTTTGCACATTCTGAATTTTGTGCCACATAAATATATTTGTTTTAAACATGAAATAAAGAGTTGGTATAAAGTATAGGTTAGAATTTCCATTGAACTCTAAAGTCCTAATATCAGAAGAGTCATTTTACATTTTGGGGAACTATGAATGGTTTGCAATTTTTGGTAAAATGCAGATGCTCCTCAACTTACAATGAACCCATTGTAAGCTGAAAATATCACTGTCAAAAATATATTTAATTCACCTAACTCACCAAACATAATAGCTTAGCCTAATCTATCTCAAAGGCGCTCAGAACACAATATCTTAAAAAAATGGCAACACAGTATATTGTGGAGTATCACTGGTTTAGCCTCCTGACCCCACAGCTGACTGGGAGCTGAGCCTCATTGCTGCTGCACAGCATCATGAGAGAGAATCACACTGCATGTTGCTATCCCGGGAAAAGAAAACAGATAGTCATGATATTTGCTTTCTATTCAGGACAAAGGCTCAATACCACCATATACATGTATTTTTCTATAAATAGATATTATAGAAATATATGCATGCATTCTAGAAATATTTCTAGAATATATATAAGGGTGACTCCCCCCTAAATGGAATTGTATTCAAGAGGGTAAACCCCTTATAGGACAGGCTTCCCCCACTAGGTGAGCATTCTAGGAACCCATCTGCATCAGTGTACCAGCTGATGTTGTGAGAGGCTGCATTTGGCTTCAGTGACTTTTTTAAAAGGCTCTTTCAATGTGTTTGCCCATTTCCTGATGGGTGATTTATGAGCACACCTGCCACATCGTGCTAAGTGTTCAGCAGTTTTTTACCAAAAACAGCATGACCCCCAGGGCGCCCCCCTCCCTTCTCACCCTATCTTGCTCTAAGTGACTTTCTTTTGTTTCCCCAGATGAAAGAAATTCCTCAAGTGTGGAGAAGATGAAACAAAAAACAACAGAAGCACTGAAAGACATCAAAATTGAAACTCCACGTTTCAGGTACAAAACAGAAATAAAAACCGTTTTGGGCAGTGGAAAAATGTCTAGATAGGTGTATTGCATCAAATGGAGAGTACTTTGAAGGTGACTGAAGTTTAAACATGTAAGAATACATACACAACTTTACAAATAAATTCTCTTTTGATATATATATACACACACACACACACACACACACACACATATCCATCTCCCACACACGTATATGTGTATATATTCACAGACACATATACATATATACACATATATGTAAATATATGTGGTTTACACAACATCTGTGTAACCTGGCAGCCAAAGAGAGCTGACTAGAATGCACATGCATGAACAATGAGGACTTCATTGTACCAGTCAGTGGGGGCAGTAGACACCATTGAGTGAGCCTGTGTACTGTGTAGACACCACATTCAAAATGACTGAGCAAGTAGAGTAACACGTCTGCATTGAATTTTGCATTAAGCTTGAACATTCCTACATGGAAACTATTTGGATGATTCAAAAAGCCATAGCTATGGGCAACTGGTGATTGGCAACTTCATCATGACAATGCGCTGACTTAGGCATCACGTCACATTTTACTGAATCTCACTGACAGTCTGAAATCTCTCCCCTTTCAAAGGTGATTTTAGTTTTGGGAAAAGCCAGAAGTCATAGGTGCCACACCTGGGCTGTAGGGGAGCTGAGTCACCTGGGTCATTTGATCTTTCGAAAAAAAAGTCTGCATGAGACATGATGCATGAGTGGATTTTGTGGTGGTGATAAAGCTGCCAGTCACCAGTTGCCTATGGTTGCATCATCCCAAAAAGCCTTCTGAATCACTCAAATATGTATATGAATATATATATATATATATAATTTCTAGAATTATACAGGGTGGGAGAAAAGTAGGTTTATGGCAGCTTGTAAAGAAAATAATAGAATAGTTAACAAATAATACTACAAGAATTAACTCACAACTGTTTCAGGTACTCACAACTGTGTGTGTACCTACTTTTACCCCACTCTGTGTATATATATATATACATATTTTATTATGTATATATAATAAATATTGTATATATAATATATATTTTTAATTAAAAAGATTTCATATAAGTAAGATATTACTGTTATTCAGGGACATATTATTTTATTTTCCCTACAATTTTCCCAAGGGATTTATTTCTCTCCTTTAAAATCTCATGAACTCATGTAGGGTCCTGATGACTTTGCTAGAACATGCTGGAGCTCTTATTTTGTATATCTTCCAATTTATAAAAAGTAAACAGATAAGGTGACCAGTTTTCTCCTTTATCAGGAAAGGATACTCAAGGCTTGTTTATGTCTCTCTATTCTTTAGCATGTAGATAAAATACATCCTTTCTAAAAAAATTAGGAGAAAATTAAAAGCTTCAGCAGAATCCTATCAAATATTTAGACAATTATTTTTAAGTATATTTTATTGATTATGCTGTTACAGTTTTCCCACTTTTCTCCCTTTGCCCCCCTCTACCTGGCACCCACTTTACCTCCAGCAATCCCCCCTTGGTTCCTGTCCATGGGTCATGCTTGTAAGTTCTTTGGCTTCTCTCTTTCCTATACTATTCTTATCCCCCTGTGTACTTTGTGTCAACCAATCAGTACTTCTTAATCCCTGCACTATTTTCCCCATTCTCTCCCTTCTCCCTCCCAGCTGATAACCCTCCAAATGATCTCCATAACTATGATTTTGCTCCTGTTCTGATTGTTTGCTTAGTTTGTTTTTGTTTTTATTTTTTAGATTCAGTTGTTGATAGTTGTGAGGTTGTTGCCATTAACATTTAAAGCCCCCTTAACATTTCATGTAATAATGGCTTGATGATGATGAATTCCTTTAGCTTCATTTGGTCTAGGAAGTACTTTATCTGCCCTTCACTTCTAAATGATAGCTTTGCTGGATAGAGTCATCTTAGTTGTAGGTCTTTGCTTTTCATCACTTTGAATATTTCTTGCCAGGCCTCTCTTGCCTGCAGTTTCTTTTGAAAAATAAGCTCACAGTCTTATGGGAAGTCCTTTGTAGGTAACTCTCTGCTTTTCTCTTACTGCTTTTAAGATTCTCTTTTTTTTTCCCGTAACCTTTGGCATTTCAATTATGATGTGTTTTGGTGTGGTCCTCTTTGAGTCCAACTTTTTTAAGACTCTCCGTGCATCCTAGACTTGTATGTCTATTTCTTTCACCAAAACTAGGGAAGTTTTCTTTCATTATTCTTTCAAATAAGTTTTCAATTTCTTTCTCTTCCTCATCTCCTTCTGGTACCCCTATGATTAGGATATTGGCACACTTAAAGTTGTCCCAGAGGTTCCTATGCTTCTCCTTGTTTTGTTTTTGAATTCTTGTTTCTTCTTGTTCTTCTGGTTGAATGTTTATTTCTTCCTTTTGTTCCAAATCATGGAATCATTGATTTGAATCCTGGCTTCCTTCCCTTCATCACTGGTTCCCTGTATATTTTTCTTTATTTTACTTCATGTAACCTTCATTTCTTTCCTTGTTTTTTTGCTGTACTCAGTGAGTTCTCTGAGCATCCCTATCAGCAGTGTTATGAGCTCTGTATCTGATAGGTTGGCTATCTCTGGTTTTTTTTTTTTTTTGGCTCTTTTTCTGGGATTTTGTTTGGTTTTTCATTGGTCCATATTTCTTTGCCTCCTTAATTTGGCAGCCTCCCTGTGTTTGTCTCTGTGTATTAGGTAGAACTCCTTTTACTCCCTGTCTGAGTATCATGGCCCATGTAGCAAATGCACCTGTAAATTGTGTGAGGCAGAGGTTTAGGTAATTGCCAGGGTTGGGTAACCTACCCCATTGCTCCATTGCTCTGTTAATGGAGGGGAGATGCTGAGAGAGAGGACATGCCACTGTCTGGCCTCCAGAGGTCTGCTCAGGGCTTGCTATGTTTCTAGTCACTTCACCCAATTCCTGTATGCAATTGGTGCCTATTCAACTGTGGCCCTGTGGTTTGCATATGTTCTAAGTCCAATCAAGCCCTTTAAGCAGTGAAAATCCAGCAGTTTCTTCCACAGATCCAACCATGACTGTATTTTACAGCCAGAGGTAATGGGGGTTTATCTTCCCCATGCTGGAACCCTTCGCTGTGTAGTCTATCATGGGACTGGGGCCACTAGCTCCCAAGGTATCCCTCCTAATTTTTATCTACCACACATGAATGTGGGACTGCTATTCCAGTGTCACTTGTCTGTACCATACCACCTCTCTGCTCCATCTCTGTGACCAACCCTCCTACCCATCTGGATGACTGTGGCTTCTTTAAATCCTTGGTTGTCAGACTTCCATTCAGCTTGATTTTCTGATGGTTCTGGATGTTATTTGTTTTTGAGACTTGGTGGTAATTCTGTCTATGGTTGCACAAGGAGACCCAGTGCATCTAACTATGCCTCCATCTTGACTGGAAGTCTCAAATATTTATATATTTAAATGTCACTCAAAAAATTGAAGATTGTCATTTCTTAACTATACCATCCCCAAGTTTTGCCCTTTTAATTTTGCTCACATTGTAGCTCAGAATTATCAATAATGAGAACAGAATAATTTTAAGGTGAACAGAGTACTCATGGTACAATTTGTGGTAGTTACTACTCCTAATTTAAGTTTTCAGAACCTCATGGTATGTAATTCTGTAGTAAAAGCAAAAAGCCTTGTGAAAACCATACATTTCCTTAGGGCATAGATACACACATTAAGTACCACAGTAAGTCTAAGCTAAAAATCACATAAACCCAATATGACAATACTCATCATATATTCATTAGAAGCTCTGCTGGCAGTTACATCAGTATGACTAAAAGATTAAAATATAAAAACAAATAGTTACTCAAGGAATTCAATTATTTGGTAACACAACTTATTTAAAAACATTAGTCCTATGAATAAAAAAAATAGAAGTATTTTTCATTGTAGAAAAAGATTGAGAACACCTTTTCCCTTCTCCTACTCATCTATTGGTTGTTTAAGTATCTAAAATTGATTATTAATTTATCAATGGTACTGGTCTTTGATAAAAATGTAAGGAAAACTTCTTTTAGATGTATTCCAGTGCTAACCTTTTCAGTTTTATACTGCTTCGAAGTTGTGTGTTGCATGACAGCATCAAGCTGCAGGGTGAATGAGAACTGAAATACACACATGCTCAAAAGCTAAGCTGTGGTTTTCAGGGAGGAACCTACCCCAAGTGTGTCCTTTCTTGATTAGCAAATGGCACCATGGAAGCCAATTGCAGGACTTTTCATTTTATGGAAGTAAACATATCTGACCAGATATTTTTTCTTTGTGTCTGAGTAGTTAGCCTTCACCATAAGTATACTCTGAACAACCTAGATAATCAATTATAAACAATTAGTTAAGTAATTTCCAAAATATTCTAAACTTGGTTTCAAGTTGCTGAGAACAAATTCTGTAGGAGGATTCAAGATGGTGGTGGAGTAGGTAGAACTCACCTTCTCCTAGGACCAAGGGAAAAATGATTTACAGAGGAAGCCATATCCAAACTGGTAGGAAGGGCAGAGATGCTAAAAGACTTGGCCCCACTCCTATGGATGGTGGCTGAGATTTTGGATAGATATCTTAGCTGTAGGAGTTCACCCTGAGCTAACTCTCAACCGAAAGCCAGTCTCCCCAGCCTAGAGCACCAGAGCCAGGAAGAGATGCGCACATAACACCTGTCTGTGAAAATCAGGGATTCTGTCTGCCAGGGAGAGGCAAGAGTCTGCTAGAGACATAGGCACTCTCTTAGAGAGCCAATGCACAAAATTTTGTTTGCAGCCACTTAACTTGGACTGTAGCAGAAGGGCAGAGTAGACTGGAGTCACATGAGGAAAGACTAGTGTTTGTGGCTATGTGGAGAGAGCTTTAGTATTCCTGAGCTGAGTTCTGCTCCCACACCACAGACAACATTTTTCTTGGGTGGCACACTTCCTTCCTTACAGCATCAGCCTGGCAGAATGCACTAGCCCCACCCTCTGGACTCTCTGCTGCCCAACCCTGAGGAGCTGGGCCCTGCCAAAGAGTTAGCTGCCTGGGCCGAGGTGTAGAGGTCTGGACAGACTCAGGGGGTGTCATAACTGAGTTGTGTGGCTTTGGGGCAGAAGCCATTGCCCCCACCTTCCCATAATCTAACTAGTGCCCCCCCTTCGTGGGACCAGATGACTTCACAGGTTAGTTTTACCAAACATTCAAAGAAGAATTAACACTTATCCTTCTCAAACTATTCTAAAAAAATTGAGAGAAGGGAATGCTCCAAAACTTATTTTTAAATGCCAGCATTATTCTAATTGCAAAACCAGATAAAGACACTAAATAGAAATAAAACTATCCCATTGTCCTATGCCATTATCCCTGGTAATAAAACTATGCCATTATCCCTGGTAAACATAGATTTTAAAATTCTCAACAAAATATTAGCAAACCAGATCCAGCAATACATTACAAAGATCATACATCATGATCAAATGGAATTTATTCTGGTGATGCATATTTGGTACAATATCTGCAGATCAATACATAGAACATACCACATAAAATGAAGAATAAATACAATAGATAATGCACTTATTAAAATCTAGTAAATGCTAGGTTTTTACTATGATAAAAACTATCCCACTATCCGACTTATGATAAAAACTAGCAGCAAAGTGGGAATAGAGGGAACATACCTTAATGTGATAAAGGCTGTTTATGACACACCCATAGCCAACATCATACTCAAGGGGCAAAAACTACAAGCATTCTCCTTAAGATCAGGAATAAGACAGTGATGTCTATTTTCATTACTCTTATTCAACATAGTACTAGATGCTAGGACTTCAGAAAAGAAGAAATAAAAAGCATACCAATTGGAAAGGAAAAAGTAAAACTGTCATTGTTTGCAGATGACATGATACTTATATAGAGAACCCTAAAGTTTCCATTAAAAACTATTAAAACTAATAAATGAATTCAGTAAAGTATCAGGGTAGAAAATAAATATTCAGAAATCAGTTGCATTTCTATACATCAATAATGAACAATCAGAAAACTAAGAAAACAATCCCATTTATAATTCCATAAGAATTAAAATATCTAGGAATCAAGTTAACTAAGGATATAAAAGACATATAAGTGAAAAGTTATAAGGCACAGAAACTGAAGAAGATACATTGAAGTGAGAGTACATACCATATTCGTGGATAGGAAGAATTAATATCATTAAAATGTCCATACTACACAAATTGATCTATGAATTTAACATAATTCCTATCAAGATACCAATGGCATATTTCACAGAACTAGAGTGAATACTCTAAACATTTATATGAAACCACAAAATGCCTTGAACAGCTACAGCAATATTGAGAAGGAACAAAGTTGGAGGAGTCACACTACCTGATATCACACCATACTACAAGGTCACAGTAACCAAAACAGTATGGTGTTGGCATAAAAACAGACAAATAGATCGATGGAACAGAATAGAAAGCCAATAAATGAACTCATTTCTTAATGGTAAATTAATATTTGACAAAGGAAGCAAGTACATGCGATGGGGTAAAGATAGTCTATTTAATAAATGACTTTGGGGAAATTGCACAGATACAAGCAAATAAAGAAAAGAAAACAGACTACCTTCTTACACCACACACAAGAATAAACTCAAAATGGATTAATGACTTAAATGTTATAATCAAAGCCATTAAAATCTTAGAAGAAAACATAGGCAGTAAAATCTTGGACATTTCTTGTAGCAATATTTTTTCTGATATATCACTACAGATAAGGGAAACTAAAGACAAAATAAATAAACGGGACTACATCTAACTAAAAAGTCTTTGCAGAGCAAAGGAAAAGACAACCCAATGAATGGTAGAATATATTTGCCAATGATACATCTGATAAGGGGTTAATCTCCAAACTTTATAAAGAACTAATATAACTCAACAACAAAAAACAAATAATTCAATTAAAAGTTGGGCAAAGTAACTGAATAGATACTTCTCCAAGGAGGACATACAGTTGGCCCATATGAAAAAAATGTTCAACATCACTAGCCATTAGAGAGGTACAAATTACAACCACAATAAGATATCACCTCACACCTCTCAGAATGGCTATTATCAATAAATTAACAAACAACAAGCATTGGTGAGGATGCTGAGAACCCCAGTGTACTGTTAGTGGGAATTCAGATT